>JACGDI010005583.1:84602-132582 GCA_014898725.1 Jacaranda copaia
CACATCCCACCACCCCACCAAACATATATTATAATTACGTGCAATTTGAATAGTGTTCTTGTTTGATCAGTCCAAAGTAAGATGGAAAATTTTCCACATCAATTGGGACCTTGTTATTTATGAGAGAAGTATTATCAAATAATTTTGATTTAGAAAAAAAAAACATGAGGGAAATGAATTTTTTTATCAATACAATTATCAGGTGAATATTGAGTTTTACACATTTATTTTATTTATTATTAGGAGGGTAAATGAGTTGAGTTGAATTGATACCAAATTCTAGTAGGCTCAAGCTCTGCTTATCTATTAATTTGTGAATTCTGACTTGGGCGTGAGTTCAATTGAGTCTAAAAAGTTGAGCTCAAGCTTCACTTGTTGAATAGATAAAGGCTTAGGCGAGCTTTATTGAGCTCATTTTAAGGGAGCAAAAAAACTCGATTTGTATAAGTTTGAATGAACTTGAGCTTGTTTGGGCTTGAAATAAAATCTATAATTATAAACTTTTTCAAATAAACTTGTTATTTTTTAACAATAAAAAAGAAATTATCATCATCATCATTTTTATGAGCCTTATTATATAGATCTAGATTGTAATTAGAGATGGGAATAAGTCAGGCTACTCATTAGGGGCCTATGACCTAGCTTACTTATGGCTTAACTAGGCCTAGGCTATTTAATAAAAAGGGTAGGTTAAGACTTAAAAAATAGTCTTTTGAACTAAATATGTTAGATTTAAGCTCTACTAAAAATATGTAAAGTTTAGCATATTGGTCCGTTTATCCTTCTTTACATAAAAAACAAAATAACAATGATATGATATTAAATAGCTAATTGTATCTGATTTATTTAGTTAACCCTTTATGGAATTCTTTATATTATTTAGTATTATTTTTTGTTGAAATGATACTATTTTATATTTAGATTTGGACTTTTATAATTATACATTTAGTTTTTATCATTTTGATTATCGCCTATCAAGGTCTATTATGAGTTTGAGTTTATTAGAAATTTAAATTTATGTAATGTTTATATTTAATTGAGCCCTTAGTAAAAAATAGGCTTTTAAAGCGAACTAAGGCGTTAAAATTTATTAAAAACGTTAAATATAACCTTTAAAAAAATGCCTATAATAAATAATATGTTAGGCTCATCTTGTCATAATTATCCAGCTAGGAGGAAGTTTGCCAATACTTCCACCAATTTGAACATTTTCAGGAATATCTACTTTTACATCTTTTAGTTTTGAGATAAGAATTTGCAACTCGTGGACTTGGTCCAAAATAAACTTATTATCTGCATAGCAAATTTGAAATATTGCATAATTAAGAATTTATCTACACCTTGCTTTTTAGTGTCGTATCCAATTTTCTTGATGCAACTTTAATGCAGTGGAAAAAATTGTATATTCGATCGAAGAGAAATTCAAAATATGTCGTGTATGTAACATGTCACCTTTTTCATGTATGTGCAACCTTTATTTGCTCTGAATTAGTCCTGTAAATGGGTACTCACACTATCCACACTTATTAAAGATAATGTAATGGGTATATGTAGAGTTTATATCCATAAATTATCAATGTATTCATACCTATAAATTACTCATTATTTTATACTTAACTTTAATTTATGAACTTAAAAATTATTTACAATGAAATTAAATTTATATTAATGATAAAATTTTTATATATAAAAATTAAAATTATATGAATGAGCGGTAACAATTAAATAATTTTTTCATTAGAAATTAAACTAAATTAATAAAGTTAATAAATTGAGATAGCAATTTTTTTAAGAAAAAAAATGGAAATAACAACTAATATGGATAAAGTTTATTAATATGGAAATTAACTGTTTTTATAAAATTAAATATAGATTTTTTTTTTGCTTTTAAACTGTTTTTATTAACTGTTTTTTTAATAAACTATTTTAATTATCTACTTTTAAACTGTATTTTTTTTAGTTAGCAAAAAGTTTAACTGCTAATTATATTAATAAAGTTTAACTATTATATTAATAAAATAGTTAATTTAATTAGCAAAAAATTAAAATTAACTAATTTAAATTTAATGAATAAATTAAATTAAATGTAGAAAAAAATTGTTTTTGTATGCCAAATAATATTTTTAGTATATATTGAGAAAATTAGTGTATACATTAAAAACATAAGTCCAATAAACTAGACCCAATGAGTCTTGGGTTAGTTAGGGTAGGGTAGAATTAGGGTCTCATTCTTTTGGGTTTTTAGGATAGGGTAAAATATTGAGTATTTTTGTTTGAGTATTTTAAGATATGGATGTGAGTAGGATGATACCCTATCCATTTACAAGCTTACTCTGAATCATTGAACTCAGTGTTGGAACATGACAAGATTCCTAGTTAGGGGTTAAATAATTTTTAGCCCCTTGTAAAGTGTTTAATTGGCTCAAAACCCCTAACATTATTTAATTGTCTAATAACCCCCTTAATTCTTTGAAATACTGCTCACTCGCCTCAATTGATTTTTTCCAGAATTTGAATAATTAAATGTTTGAATTGCTCTTTGTCATATACTAAAATCTGAAAAATTTTACTGAGATTTCTAAAGTAAAATAATTTTGACTCTCAACCCTAAGTTTGAAGAACCCTAGACCCTCAAGTGGAATTACACCCAAACTTTGCACCTACATTCACGTTTTCAAGCCCATTTTTATGTTAATCTTGCATCTAGATTTGTGTTTGTGTATCCCTCTGAGTAATTTGAAGGGAAAGGCCCATTTGTTAAACAAGGCGAGCCCAAAGTGCAAACATGTACACATTTGAATACAAAACCAACGAGGCCCCGCACGCTAGGTTCTGAATCTTTTGGAACGGGCTATTGAAGCTATTGAAGAATACATTTGAGGTAACCAATGTGCGCACCTATTATCTATTTTTCTTCTATTGTTTTCATTACTTTCTAGGGCTTTTTGAATTTTTGCTATTATTTGTGTTATTTGTATGCTATTTTGAAGAGAAATAACTTGATTTACATTTTTTGTTATCAAATTGTTCGCATTATATGTGTATGTGTATTAGGGCTTCTAAAAAATGTAAGAGTATTATTTTTGAATTGTTTGCTTGCAACTATGTTATGATTTTTTGATTTTATTCTATGATTAGATTGTTGTTCAAGCATTTCAAGATATTTTTTAAAAAAATTTTTCACTTTAGGTGACTTAGGGTTGAAATTTCTATAATAGGTATAAAATCCTTCACTGTTTAGGTACTCAACTGTGTAAAATATCTAATTTTTTTCACATTGTGTGTCTTAGGGTTGAAATTTCTATAACATAGCCCTTTAGGTATAAAATCCTTCACCATTTAGGTACTCAAATAAGTAAAATGTATAATTTTTTTTCACTCTTTGTGTCTTAAGGTTGAAATTTCTATAATATAACATAATAGATTGCAGACAATTATGCTTTTAGTGTTTATATTTTTTAAATTTAGATTATGTCAATTTATGAAACAAATTGGGGCTAACTATTATGTCTCCTATAATGTATGATATGATTTCTGATGATGACTATATTCTGACTAGGAATAAATTTTATAATTGGTACATGTAAAACTATTGTTGTTTATGATTATTGTTTTCTAAAGATACCATATTTTTTGTTTTGTATTTTTTTTTTTAATTTTTCTGTCTTGTTGTTGTTTTTTGACTACAATGAAAGGGAGGACTCTCATCTTTTAGAAATGTGGGTTGTTGGAAGGTTCGTAAGGGACCTTGATGTTGTCCATAAAGGAGGTAAGAAACACTTAATTTATAATTTTCAATTAAATGAAGTACAAGAAAGAATTCTATTGGTTTGCGGGTGGGGGAGGGGGGGGGAGAGGAGGATGAATGGCTATTTCTAATTTACACTACCTAGATGGTCACTAGAGAATGGTTGTGGACTTATATATGACGATGAGTCTGTCAATGAAATGAAACTAACTTTAAGAAACTCTCATGTAATCATTGTTTATGTTAAAGGAACAGCTGCACCAACTATAGTTATGGACACACAGGGTAATATTATTCATTCTAAAGAGAACTTGAGTAACGAAAATAAGAGTGAATAAACTGATTTTCTTGGTAAGAGGTGATGAGATAGATTAGGGTGACGTGGGAGACAAGTGTAGGGATGATAATAGATGTGTGAGTGAACATGAAGTAACTGAACTTGTAGTTGTTGATCATGAAGTAAGTGAACATAAAGCAATTGTTAATTTGGGTGATGAGCAAATAGGAAGAAGGTCATGATGCTTTTGATGATATGGGTGGAAATTTAGGTGAGCATTGGGATAATGATGTATCTTTTGCTTTTGATGAACTATGGGGAGACAACAATGCAAATTTTAATTTTGATTCATAATTAGGGGGCATTAATATGAGTAATATCAATTTACAACTATCAAATGAAGCATCTATAAGGGACAAAGGAAAGATGATTCCTAAATCAAATTGTGAGTTTCATGAAGAAGATAAGTTTAATAAGTCTGAGTATTTGCCATATGAGGAGAAAGAGTATGATAATGAATCAAATACATCATCAGAAATGTTAGAAGACTTGGAAGATTCAAGTGACAAAGATATTTTTGTAGAGAGAGTCCTAAGCCATGCAAAACTAGTTCAAAAGTTGAAAAAGGTGAAGAAGAAAGCCCAGATGACAGTTAAGGGGAAGAAGAACTCAGGAGGGAATGAAAATGTAGAAAATGAGCAGTAGTATAGCTCAGCAAGTGAAGAAAATGAGCTTCTCAGTTTAGGAAGTTTAGATGAGCATGTTTCTAAGCATGCATAATATAAGCCAGGGGAGATTGACGTGAAGACATATGAACTCAAAGTAGTGAATAAATTACAAGATTGAAAGGAGTTTAGAAATATTTTGAAAGACTGGAGTGTGAGGCATGGTTACAAGCTGTTATTTTTGAATAATGAAAGTTATAGAATTACTAAAGTATGTCAAGATCAGGTTTGTGAGTGGAGGATTCATGCATCAAGAATCTTAAAAGGGGTAGTGTTTTAGATTAAGATCCTAAAGGTCAACACAATTGTGCCAGGCATTTTGATAATAAGATTGCCAACTAAAAATACATTGCAAAGAGAATGGACAAAATAACAAGGCATAATCTAGACATCAACATAGAGAAGCTGTAGCATAAAATCTATAGGAAGTTGAGTTTGAATACAAATTATTGGACTATTTTGAGGGCCAAGAGGATAGAAATAGAAAGAATTAAGGGGAATGATAGTTTGGACTATGGATTCCTATGGGACTACTGTGAGACTATGAGGTGCAAAAATCTTAGAAGTAAACTGATTTTGAGAAGACAAGAAGATAAAGACCTCCTACATTTCATAGGATGTATTTCAGTTTGGAGGCCATGAAGAAAGGGTTTCTAGAGGGTTGTAGGCCTATAATACGGTTGGATGGATGCTTTTTGAAAACATGCCATGGGGGACAACTACTGGTAGCAATTGGAAAAGATGGTAATGATAATATATGGCTAATTGCATTGTCTATGGAGTGGGTTGAAAATAGAGAGACTTGAAGATGGTTTTAGATAAGTTGTTCTTGGATATTGGGGCTGCTGATGAAGGAAAATAAACATTCATTTTAGACAAACAAAAGGGGCTCATTGATGAACTTGAAAAGTTGGCCCCTACATGTGAACATAAGTTCTGTCTAAGGCATTTATATGCTAATTTCAAATCAAAACACACAAGTGTGGAGCTAAAAGATGCTTTGTGGAAAGCAGCATATACTGGAAATAAAAATGCGTTTGCAAGATGGATAAAGAAGATTGAAGAACTTGATCCAAGTTTGACGAAACATATGAGTGTGCTGCAAAATGGCTTAGGAAGATACCAACCCACCATTGAGCTTGATCTCACTTAAAACCTGTGTTGTTCTGACATTTTGGTGAACAATCTTTGTGAATCTTTCAATAGCTACATACTTGAAGCTAGAGATAAACCAATTATCTCAATGTTTAAGTGGATTAGAAAAGAAGTTGACATCAAGTATACAAAAGAAGAGAGAAGGTATGGAAAAATATGAGGGGACAATATGTCCTAACATTGTGAGGAAGCTGAACAAAGCCCATAGATAGTTTAGATTTTATGTTCCTAAGTAGTGTGGAAAAGATGAATTTGATGTGGAATTTGGAATTTCTGATAGATATATAGTTGACTTGAATGAAAGGACATGTACTTGTGGAATTTTCCAATTAAATAGCTTGACCTATTGCCATGCTTATGCCATCATTTGTGAGAGAAGACACAAGATTGAAGATTATGTGGTAGATTACTTTAAGAAAGAAGCATACCTAAGAGTCTATTCAAATACAATCCATGTTGTTCTTGGAAGTGGTGACTACTTTAAGACTAATTTTGAAGCTTTGAGCCCACCAAAATACACCAAGAAGAGGGGCAAGCCCAAAAAGATGAGAAGAAAGGCTACAGATAAGTTGCAAACAGTCTTAACAAGAAAGAGACTTTCACATTATTACAAAAATTGCTTGCAGCCATGGCATAATAAAGTAACATGCAAGAATTCAACACATCCAAGCTCCAAATTGTATGGGGATGTAAGTAAATTTAAATATAAATTTTTTTTACCATATTTATATTATTAATCTTTAACACGATCTTCATTGCAGAGAAATAATTCTACTAGATCTAAACAACCAACTGGTGAGCAACCTCAATCCAATTTTGTTGCTGCCAAGAGAAATGCCACAACCAAGGTAAAATATGAATTTTGATTCAAAAAAATTAATATTTCACACCCACAACATTAACATTTTATAACTACTTTGCAGGCTAGGATTAAAGAAGCAAGAAGAAAAGTAAATGCAAGAGAACCAACCGAACAAAGAATAAATTTATCTGTTCTATTTATGTCACTTTTGGTTAAATATGTTGCTTAAATACTAATTACCTCATAGGTCATCCAAAGACAATCAATTGGAGCTTCAAGTCAAGGTGGTCAACCAAATGAACCTTCAAGGTAACCAAGCCAAGCTAAAATAACCCAACCAAGCTAATCTGTAAAAAATCAGACACAAGTTTCAAGTAGTGCTGCTCAACTACCAATTACCTTTGCTATGAGTATTCTTAGGTGGCTAAAGTTGCTATTAGATTTATCTCTTTATTTAATTTTCATGTAATTAGGGTACTGAAAAACAAAATGGGGAGAATATATGAAAGGCCCAGAAACACTACATTACTAGGCATGAGAAAGGCTTCAACTTCAGGATCTAAACAATCCACAAGAGCCCCAAGGGTGAGGAAGCCTAATTTAGCCAAGGTTTTGCAAAATATTAGAAATAGATCAAAAAGAATGCAAGAAAAGAATAGGAAAGGCTGAATTATTAATGTTGGTGGTGTGAATTTTTTTGTGGCTTTCAATGACTTTGAACAATTGTGGGGTCTTTTTTTGGGAGTAGGTAGCTTTGGAAGACTATATTTGGCCTTTTATTTTGTTTCTAGCAATTATGCTATGGAAAATAATATAATATTGGCATTTGCTGAAGTGATATGTGCATTTGAATATTGAGATTTGGCTAATTTGAAAACTTTGACAATTGTATGAGCAACTTTTCTTTATATTGCTATGAAGTTTGCTTTCATTTAATTATAGTCTTTTTTTCTATGTATTTTGGGTTTTTTTGGTGTGTTGGTGGGTCACATTAGATGCTACTACTCCATTTGAAATTTTTTTCACTGTGTGCAGGTGGTGGACCACATTGGCTAGTCTATTATATGCTTTTTTCTTATGTTAGTTGATTGTTGGTTGAGTAGGACTTGTAGTAGTTTTAATAGGATTGACGGATAGCTCCAAATTGATGATGTACTCTTTAGCTTTTTAGCTTTTTTAAGAGGTTGTAATTGCTCCTCTCTTTTTTTAGCTTTTGAGTACTTTAGGTATGTTGTTTAGTTTATGTTGACTAATTCTTTTATAGCTTATATGGTGTTAAATATATATATATATATATATAGTTTTTGTTTCTTTGTTTTCCAGCCAAAGCAGATGAATTTTTTGTTTTGTTTTGTAGTACCACAAATTTTGCTTAATTAGTGTTGTACTTTTCTCCTTTGTTCCTTTGTTTCCAAACTTGGAGCAAATTAATTTAGGTAAAATGAAAGAAACTAGCATATCATTTACAAAAGGAAAAAAAAGAAAAACATAGCACTAGTAGCTTATCCAACTGTTCCATACATCAAAATATTTAAAAAAAGAAAGAAAGAAAATTACAAAAAAAAAAAAAAAACTATAGAAAAGCAGAAAGTTTGCCCAAATTTGACTCTAATTTTTTTACCAACAATACAATCAAAATCATGAATAGTACAACACAAACGAACTGAGAACTGAGTAAAATGAATATAATTTCCTTTCTCCTCATTTGGTTGAGCCCTTGAAATTCTTGACATCACTTCAGCAGCTTCACTGCACTCTCCAAACTCATATTCATCATCCACGTCTACTACATTCCCATATGGATATGTGACTGCAAGCCCTTCAAGTGAGCAAGTGGCATTTTCAACCCTCACTCATCTAAAAAATTTACACACATTGAAATTGCAACAATAATACAACTTGACTTTTTCTTTTCATTTTCAACAACTTGTATTGTAGCCTTTGTCATTCAATCACACAGAGAAGTTGATGGATACCTGATGTCCAAAAATGACTTTGAATGTCTTCTTGGGCTGGGGGTGTTGGAAGAAAACATTTTGGATAAAATAGCTGCCTTGGACTCTTTTCTTCAAACTTGGATAAAATGCATGCTTGGCAATGAAGTTGGGTCTCTATTTCACACCCAACTGAAGGGTAAAACAATTATTATGTATGTCAAAAGTCATCCAAATGCAAGAAAAACTTGTAGCATTAGCGGGTTTGAAACATCCAAGAGAAGAGGGGTGAGAATTTCCTATTTTTAGGCAATATAGAGGAGTAACATGCTATTTTCACATTGTTAGGGGTTTTTTCGCCAATTAAAAACTTTACAGAGGGGTACAGTGTATTTTTCCCTTCCTATTAAGGATGTAAGTAATTTTCAACATCGAGAGAAGAAGCATTATCCTCTTTTATTACAGGAAGAGAAATTGATCCCTTGAACCTATCCAACTTGACACCATCTTGATTTGTGCTTCTAATGAGTTACTTTTCTACTTTAGATTCCATCTTAAAAATCTACTTAAGCTTGATGGATTAACTTTGATGACAACAAAGTTAACCTTGACTGTGAGGCTATGATGCACGAATACAGACACGACGACATGGACACGATATGACACGAATGCGACAACACATTAAATTTTAAAATTTTAGGACATGACACAGCATCGACACGGTTATCATAATATATAATTATATATAAGTATTTATTAGTCATATTAATGTATGTAATATAAAATATATATCAATGTAAAGTGAAAAAAAATTAACAACAAACATTAAATAAGTATGTTTTAAATTCAAATAAATAATGAATCCCCTAAATAGGAATAAGTATTAGACTTCATGCAAATTATATAATGGAAATTTTCAATACAAAAAACTATAATAATGGTCATAAAAAAATGTGATAATATAAAAATTATAACTAATAATATTTGAAAATATTTATACTTCTCATTAAAGATTTGCCATAACTTATCAATGGTGATAACTTAAATACAATTTTTGCCACTATTAAATGTGTAAAAATTATTATTGGTGATAGAACAAAAAATATTTGTTACTTATATATATAGAATTAGTGCCAAGTTTTCTATGATCACTTAATATTTTTTATAAATTTTCTTTTTTTTCATAATGTGTCTAAGCATTTAAATTTATTAGGATATTATAATCATAGTGAGATTTTGCACTAACTTTGTATGTCATTTAAAAATTTTTTATATTATTTATTAGTTCTTAAATTTTGTAAAGTTTAATTAAAAAAAAAAAAGCACTGCCGTGTCTGACACGGTGTCAGATTTTATCTTTTTTATTTTAATTTTCAAACACTTATTTGCCGTGTCCAACACATGTCAGAGCCGTGTCGAGGACATGTCCATGTTCGACACGTGTCAAACACTACACTAAGTAATTTTTTGGCGTGTTCGTGCATTATAGCTATGAGGCGTGATGGCTACTTCATTAAAACAATTTTTTCACACCCATTTTTACGAAGTTTGTTAAAAAATTCTTTAAAAGATAATTCACATATAGTTTACAATAAAATCTCCATACTCTACAAATGACAAATTCTAAAATATATTTTTTAAATGTTGGAACATTGAAATTATGCACCAAGTTTCTAATCTCATTCTATGCTACTCACTTAGATTTACTTGAGCATTATCCAAATAGATGGTGGCATTAGATTGTCCAAAGAGAAGCTTTTCTTCCGTTTCTTGTTTGAATGCCTGAATTAGGTCAATCAGAGAAACCTTCAAAGTCCTCTCAAATTATTCAAGAAAAAGATTTACATGGAATTGTTAAGGAAATTATTCTAATATAAAAATTTGGATTGCCATATATTGGAACCCATTGATGATACTAGATCACGATGTATATTTTTTGTGTTTTCTCTCATCGTGACTCATTGTAAATACTTTATTTTTCGTTCATGAATTTTAAATAAGGGTGAACTATTCCCTTATATATTTTCTAAGAGAAAATGCTACTAATCCATGCCCAACAAGAACCATTTAATCAAATAACTAATGTGATGAGGGTGTAAATAGTTTAGGAATAAGTTGGGCTAAAGTCCAATTCAATCAACCAGGTGGGAGGTCAATAGAAGTGCTTGGTAGTATATATTAACGTCAATCCTGCAACCAATAGCAAATATCAAGCTTCTTGAGGGGCCCCTGGCAAACGCACCTTAATGCTCAAATCAGTATATTATCAACTAAAATATAGAGAAACAAAGTGAGGGCTCTAGATAATAATGTGCATACCTTGCCAAAGGCTGGAAACAAGGTATTTATAGTCTTTCTAGTAAGGTTGATATGTCGATGATGCCCTTATCATGCAGAATGGGCCTTTGTCCTTGCTTGAGGACCTTTAAGTCTTCTCCAACCTATGTACTATTCTAAGTGGTGCCTTCTCTAGTTCTTTAAGACAAGGTGGTGCACTTAAGGCGTGCACTAGCCAGGCACGACAAAGTAGGTGGTATTGGTGGTGGCATGCCCCATTAATATGGAGAAATGCAGCCTATCACAACATTCAATGCGGCAGGGAGATGGTTACATATGTTTGACCTTACCGATTGAAATAAGTACTTATCTTAAAGACATTCTGTAAACTCTGGTCGATAGAATGGCACTCTGTTGTATTCAAATATTTTTCTTGTTGAGTGCTGAACAAACATCCTCAATCATGGTCGGCCAGACTCTGGTTGATAGATGTCAATGCTGATACTCACATTAGTAGGCAAGGCCTAGTGACGTCAGACCTAATCGATAACATGGTCAGCCAATGATCAATTGAGCCTGATAAGTAATTGGGCTATCTCACATTGTGCCTTTTGTATGGTCGAGAGTTATTAGGTTGGGCTTGTTGGGCTATCTTATATCATGAGTCTTCCCCATTTTTGATTTCTGATTGAGATGGTCGATGAGAAAGAATAGGGAGTAGCTGGTTTATAGAAACTCTGGTCGACAGACGCAAATACTGATACTTGTGTCAGTAAGCAAGGCCTAGTGAGGTCGGACCCGATCAATAACATAGTCAACCAATGATCAATTAGGCCTGATAAGTAATTGGGCTATCTCATAATATGCCTTTTGTATGGCTGAAAGTTATTAAGTTGGGCTTGTTAGGTTATCTCATATCTTGAGTCTTTGCTACTTTTGATTTCTGAACGAGATTGTCGATGAGAAAAAATAGGGAGTAGTTGGTTTATAGAAACTAAATACTCTCAATGAAGGTTGCACTTGTTGGTAATGTTTAGATTTTGAAAGTCAACTAGGATTTTGGTGCATTTAATATGGTTGTTACATTGGGCTACGTGAAGCAGCAAGCAATAGCTGCATAATAATTGCTATCATTTAAGTCATTGCACATTGAGGCCTATAAATAAGCATAGAAAATATCCTCATTTTCACTTTGATAGCATTCTTGGAGGTTGAATTCTGAGTATTTACTGCATATGTTCTCATCGAGCTTTCTTTTAATTTCAATAACTACGTAAGTATTCTTCTTTGTATTTCGATCTCACACCATTTATTCTTCTATATCTTAATCATGCCATATCTGGTTTATCCAATCATGTTGAGAGTATTTAGTGGGGATGGTAGCCAAGAGAGCGATAATGAGGCCACTTAGTAGGATGTAAGTTCAACCTATGTTGGGATTAGCTCGACTAACGAGTCGCGTAGTTTTTCTAGTGATAGCTTGACCTTCTCTAATAATTTGAGCAAAAACTGAGGTAACCCAAGGGGTGATGTGGAGCTGAGCCATCCTCCAATGTCCTGTGGTCGATTGTTCACTCCTAACCATTACAGCAAGATTATTTCCAAAGTTACTCTTGACAACCTTGCACCAGTTAGATAGCTTTACCATATTCCCCTAGGGTATGAGCAGATTATTCCTAACCTCTTTAATAGGATGCATCAACCACCTATTGGTTGTATAACAATATTTGAGGAGGCCTTAAAGTGTGGGCTTAGGTTTTACATTACACAACCTATAGTCAACTTGCTAACTGGTCTCCAAGTTTGCATTACTCAACTCTTGTCCAACTGCTTTTCAACCATGAGAGTTTCATTGTCTTAATGCGTATACACAACCAACCTCCCATATTTGCTATTTTTTTCAATCTCTTCCATCTTTCCATATCCCAAAAGTTGGGTAGTACCAATGAGTCAGGCTTATATTATCTCATTGCCTGTCCATGTCAAAAGTTCTTAGTTACCCCCTTGTTATCCCACAGTTAAGAGTGAAAAAAATGATACTTTTATGTTCAGGCACTTAGGGGTTTTAACATTCCTAGGAAGTGGTAGAGGGCATATGTTGAGATGACTCGGAACAAAACCCTAACTTTGCTAAATACCTTCATCTAGGATTTAGTTCAATTTGAGTAGATGAATGCCTCATGGTATATCAAGGAGAGAAATTTGGTACTGGTGAGCTTGTCGCTTACCTAGCTAGGCTTACCAATAGATGCTTGACTAAGTAGACATCTTTACTGGTTTTCTAGTAGCTTTTTAGGTGACTTTATAATTGATGCTGATGTTTGTGTTTTGTTTGTTCTTTTCTAGGTCGAGAAGAAATCATAAGTCAAACTCGATCACAAGCGATGGCACAAGTGTAAAGGAACTAAGAGCACCAACAAGTTGAAGGTCATCAAGAGTTTGCCCCTTAGGCTCCCCCACAATTGCAAGCAATGCTGCTTGCTCTAGCTACTCCCTAAACTTGACCAGCTCCTGAGGGAACAAGCAACTCATCTACTTGATAGAAATGAATAGTAGTCGAGCAAACCAGTGCTACCTAAAAGAGGACCGTCACTGACAAAGGTAAGGGTAAAGCTGGGCCATCCAATTAATCAATCAACTATGATCTCTTCGAGTGTTAGGAAGACAACGAGATATTCCAATTGATGGATCTGTCATCGCCTTGGTATGGGATTGAAATAGTAGTGATTCATAATTCAATGTCGATGCTAACTACAGGGTCGACTGGATCCACTCCTAAAAGTAATAATAGCTAGGTTTTTCATATCCGACCAGCAAAAAATGATGAAGTTAAGCTATGGCGGGTGTTGAAGGCCTTAGCATATCACTCCAACATGGTAAGTGTCTAGTCGAGTACTACTCGCTTGTCGAATGCTTTGCTTCTTGGGCCTTGCTCATTCATTTCCTCTCTTTATTGGTTTGTTGTGCTTGTTTTTTTTTTAAATTTTTTATATATCTCAACCAAAATTATTTCCTTTGCAAGTTAGCTAGCTAAGTTACCATCTCTATCAGAGGTCAAAGATAACCTTTGGTCCAAGAAGAGCAAAGTTAGATAGATATGATAATAACTCAGCTTAAGTCTGCTCAGTTAAGGATTAAGCAGTGGAGCTAAGAGATCCAAGAAAAAAATACACATCTCGAGGTCAATGATGTGCAGCTTGTGACTACCACAACTAAGAAAAGTACAGCGGAGGAGCTGTTGATGAAGGCTAGATTGGATACGCAAACCCACTATGATTTTGGTCGATCCCATGGCTAAAATAGCACTTTATATTTTGCTTAGATCAAGTTCTTTAGGATGCTATCCCTCATTTGACAAGAGGTAGTGCATCAATTCATGTTAACCTTAGCATTCCAGGATGCTCATATCGCCTTCTCTATCGGCGACATAAAGGATGCCTTCGAAAGGCTATTAAGTAGTAGAAGTACCTAGGCTATCAAATTCATCCTAAGGACAGAGATCAACTAAACCCAACGCAAGATGAATCGCTTAGGAACTATCCCAACCCCAAAGAGAATGCTCCTACAGAGAGGCTTGTTGTCGTGCCTCTGGTTGTGGCTATTAAGCTCACTACTAAGCCTGCGGTTAGGGTTGTTACTGATCTTCAGAGGAGGCTTGCCAACGTGACCAGTGAATTAGGTTTTGCCAATGACTTTGTGTTTGATATCAAGGACAATAAGGTTAATATGGCGGTTTTTAGCAGCCATTCTTGAAAAAGTACATAATAGCTTACTAATCGAGCACTTTTGTGCTAAAGATAAACTAGGCTAAGTAATCTACTGAAGAGATATTTTTAAGTTGCCTTGTATTTGCCTATTATGAGAACTTAGGTTTGCCTATTATTCTTAACTTAACTAGCTTGCATTTGAAGTTATGAGATTTCTTAAGTTGAGAAATTTTTGGAGGGTGCAATTAATTTTGAAAACCTCAATCCGAATTAGGCATCTCTCGAATGAGGCATTACTAAGGTAGTATTAAAGCTTAGGTTTGGAAACCTGAGCTATGCTAGGATAGGGTCCTCAAAGTATGAAATTTCTAGATTGGTAGAGATTATGTTTGGCTTGAGAATTTATTAGGGTGAAAACTTAACTTGAGAATTTTATTAGGGTGTAAATTTTGGGATAATACATGATATCAAAAAGTGAAGGACTAGTACTGGGATGGCCAGCCATTATATAGTCTATTACTTTAAGGTATCACGTATGTGACTTTACTAATGTTTGGTGAGATGACATCTTTGGAATCACATTGTTGACTGTGCATTTTGTGACAATAGAATGTGAAAAGTAAAAGGTTGTTTGAGATAATAAGTGTTTGGTATTACGTGGAATCAAGATTTAGATGATGAGCTTATTTCAGAACTAGCATTTCAATAATAGGACTGATCTATATGACTACAGGGTAGCATTGATAAGGAATAAAGAAATATTTTTGTAAGGAGATCATGTAGGATGATTAGTGAATGATTTCTATATATATGATTGTGAGTCAAATATCGTAGGTAACTAGTTTACTAATAATGGAAAAGCACACTAGTTGATTATAAGTTGATAAAGGATAAGTGGGAAAGATCGCTTATGAGAAATAAGGCTATTAGAAATCATGCAATAAATTCCAGGAAGAATATAATAATGTTTTTTTTTTTTTGGAAAATGCTAAAAATGATTAGTATCCTAGAGATAAACAGTTGTGCCTCAACTCGGTTAAGGAAAATTCTAGAATCCAATATTATGGGACATGTAGAATACTTAAAGGATATAGTTATACGTATTTACATGAAGGCAAATGTGTTTCATATATAATCTTATAAGAAGTAAAATGAGATTTGTTATAATATTGGAATTGGTTAACTTGTTTATCCATAGTCAGACAATAAGTGGGTTTAGCGAATATGTTATATGAACTTTTGTATGAATCAACGTGGTTTTACTTGTTAGTGTTATTCGATATAGACATATTCCTATTTTGTGATATAGTTGTACTCAAAAGACCCTTATACATATTGATAAGAATTGTTAAAAGTTTGAATGTTAATGGAGTCTCCTATTAAATACTACAAATTTCACAAAGTTAATAGAACTGAAAGATCTTATATACTAAGTGATGTCATAGGACCAACCTTATCCATTCCTCTTATCGTGGACTATTTGAGGTTGTAGAGGATGACCTACCATCAATCAAGGTTTATTAGCGAATCAAATGATTGAAAGGTAGACGTATAGGTCGAAGAGATCGAGAAATTTTTCAAGCATTAGATATTTCGAAAAAACAGAAAGTTGACATGCCACCTTTCTTTTGGGAGAAGATACTTATCATTGGTGGAGGTTATTGAACCAATAGTGGCACCAAGAAGGAACTCTCTATACCTAGGAGAACTTTAAAAGCAAATATGTGAATAAATATGTACCTAAAGTTGTAAAGAATGCACGAGAGTAGGAGTTTATAGAGCTTACTCAATAATATATGTCAGTGTGCCAGAATGAGGTCAAATTCAATCGTTTAATATGGTACACACCTCATATATTGAGTGATGAGAGATGCAGAACAAGAAAATTTATTGAAAGGTTAAAGCTTACGTTACGGAGAGCCTTTTTATGCTATGAGTTTCCCACTTATAGCAAGGCTATGAATAAGGCCATGTAAGCAAACTTGAAATTTAAGGAGATATATAAAATTGAAGAAAAGATTAAAAAGGGAAAGACTTTTGGGTCCACAACTCAAATTGGAGAAAGAAGTGACTCTGAGAGAAAACAACAGAGGGTTCAAGGTCAGACATCAATCAACCACCTCTCTCTTACTGGAAATAACACTCGTCCAACCTAAATGACCCCAGGGAAAGCTTGTGAAGTTTATGGTGAAATTCATCACAATGAACTTATATTTTGGAAAAAGCATGGAAAATATATACGATGTGGCAGTGACCAACATTTTGTTAAGAATTGTCCTAAAGACAGGAAACTTGCCTCCAAAAATCAGGGAAACAAAGGAGAATAACTTATGGAATCTAGCCGAAAACAAAAGGACCTGACTCGCACAAATGCGCCAACTGAGAGGAGTGTACCAAACTCGCAACATTATCTAAGGCATGATTACATTCACTATATTCTGTGAAAATAATGTGACTCATTTTTTTACATCTTTCTATCTCACTTTGAAGTTAAACTAAACTTTGTACCTAGGCCTCAGTTAAACCTTTATAGACATGGAAATCAATAACCGACATTATGAAGAAGCTTTAGTGTCAACCTCAAAAAAGTGTACCTATGTCAATACTTTCTATACACTATTAGGATAGACTGGAGGGCCTTAAGTATTGAAATAGCATGTGATGATTTGCGTAAGGCTTACTTAAGTACTAATGGCATAAAGCACTTAGTGATGTCATGGGATCATTAAGAAGGCTTAAAATTCTTTTTTAGGGTAATTTAATTACTTTCTGAAAGCTCAATTGTGGATTTTAAGGGAAACATTAAGTGATGACAGGTAATAGACCCATGAATTATGGGATTATTAGTTAATTTGAGAGATATAATGTGGCACCACATGCCTTGATAAAATGAATTGGTTGGAAAGAATAAAAAAAATGAGATTCCTATTATCCTAGTATGATAAATATCACCCAGAAACTAAAGCGGTATACCATGATAAGAGGAGAAATTCTTATATGATTGGGGAAACAAGGAAATAAGAGTATTATATGTGCTAATACTAATCAAAGTTTAGCTAATCGAAGATAAGAATCTAGGGATCAGATTCTTTTAAGAGGGAGGAGTATCACACCCCTAAAAATTGGTATTTTGGAAAATAAAAATTTATAAATCAAGATATTGTTTGATCAAATTTTAGGGCTCGAAAAATAAATTAGAAAGGCTTAATTGAAAAAAGACATAAATTATTAGGGGTCAATCCCTAAATTTGAAAAATTGTATTTTAAATAGTGAAATTCCCCTTCTTTTCTTCTTTATTTCTCCCTTTCTTCTCCATTTCTCCAGCCACGATCAACACCCATTTCATCTTCATTTTCACCATGCAACCTACGGTCAACTCTTACCGACAATCTCTCTTCGGCAACCAAACCTAGGCAATATTGGCATTAATCTCTTCCTCTTTGAATAAGGAACACACCATATCAATTTTACCCAAAACTAACCATTAAGACAACCAAAACTTTAGCTCGAAGTGGCTACCCTAGCAGAGCATGATGAGTTCACTATTTTGATGGCTTTTTGTGGTGACCAAGAGTAGATTTTGACAATTCTAGCTCAAGGAACAACATGGCAGCTTCAATTTCTAGATTTGACCAATGACGGTGATGAAATTGAAGAAAATGTAAAGCGGAGATAGTGGTGGAGCTGTGGCAGTTATGCCCAATTACTTCCGACTTTGGTATTGAATTACAAAATTGATTGAGGGGTTTGCTTAGTTGAGCTAAAGGCATATTTTGGTGGTGTCACTACTCCATTTCGGTGACAACGCAGCAACGGATCAATAGGTGACCACCGGCGTAATCGTGACAATGATCAGAATACATGCATGTTATTGATGTGTGACAATTCGGCTTCAAATTTGGTCAATTGGGTAAAATACTAGTTAATCGAAGAATTTGATTCTTGATTTAATATGAGTAAATCATTAGGCTTATTTATGTTGCAAATACAAGTTAATTGGACCAAACTTATGATTTGGGACCAAGAATTTAGACATGCATAAGTATATATTTATAAGCTTAGTAGACCCAGATTTGTAATATTTTATGATAATCTTGGTTAATTAAGTTAATAGATGATTAATACCTAATTTTATATAATTGAGACCTGAGTAAAAGAATTAGGCTATTAAAGATAATTGAGCTATTATTGACTTGACAAGATATTACAAGGTTAATTATATAATTAAGGACCCAATTATATTCCTTAAACGAGATCAGCTTTATTAGCATTTCATTATTGAGGCTATTAATTTAGCCAATTAAGTATCAATTTTAAACCATTACTTGTGTAATTGTGATTACAAGTTTAAATGAGGATCTTGACAGTGGACCTTATTCTTTTAGTTAGGTGACATAGAAGTGAGTTCTGCAGACCATTAAGCATTGATAGTAGATTTGAGGCTACTAAGGTGAGGATCTAACCTCTTGGATATTTGTTCAGTATGCCCTGTGAGGGTCTGCCAATCGAGCACTTTCTTATATTTATCTATCATTATCATAAAACCCTATGAGGGTTAAACTTGTTTACATTCCATAACTGCATCTTAATTATTGAAATTCATGAATTGTTTAATTTTTTTTTTTTTTGGTTGTTTGTTGCTTGTTTCATAAATCCCTGTGAGGGTTTGTTTTATTAGTTCTTGCTTCTAATATTGTTCAGTATAATCCATGGCTTTACCTGCTCTCTTGTTATTCATTATAGCTTTAATTAGCCATGTTGGCTTATCAAAATTGTCTATTGATATCATATAGCCTTGTAGGCATACTTGATTATTGAGTTCATTTAGAGATACTTATACAAAAAATATATCTTAAGCCGAGTGTCAATCCTAATGGAATATTTGCGTTACTATATTGGATTTGCACCACTGAATTGGTGATAAAAATAATGTCATTTGCTGACTTGATTTGCAATCTTGACTTTGGACAGTCAGGGGTTGACAGTAGCCCAAAGCTTGATCAACGAGGATCTATCCTACTGATTTATGTGGTTGTGATCTTGTCTTCAAGGGAGGCTTGATTAGCGAGGATCAATTTTATTGATTCAAGCTATAGCAATTTGGCGAGTTAGCCACTCGTTGAGGCGATATAAAGGGGTAGACTGTTTTACGGTCGTATTGAGATGATAGAAAGAGGTAGGCCATTTTATGATCGTATCGTTTATATAAAATTGAGGCGATATAAGAGGGTAGGCCATCTTACAGTGGTATTATTAATACAATATCAAGGTAATACAAAAGGGGCATGCTGTTTTATGATTGTATCAAAGTGATATAAAAGGGTAGGCCATTTTACAATCATATTGTTAATACAAAATCGAGGTAATATAAAGGGGACAGGCCATTCTATGATCGTATCGAAGGGATATAAGGGGGTAGGCCATTTTACGATCATATTATTAATATAGAGTAGAGATAATATAAGGAGTAGGCTGTTTTATGGTCGTATTGTCTATATAAAATTGAGAGACATAAGGGAGAAAGCTGTTACACAGTCATATATGTGAAATATGCTTGTATCACTAATTTTATAAAATATTTTTGTCTAGCTTCTTTTGTAAAACTAATCAAAATCCTAAATTTTGAAACTTGAGTTTTTCATGAAATAACTTGTTCATTGGATTTCTCAAAACTAATCATGTCTTTGACTTTTGAAATCTTCTATGAAATGTATTAAATATGAAATGACTCTTTGTTGGTATGGGATGGCATTGAGTCGGTTCACAAAATGTTGTACAAGAAATACTAATTTTTGGTTTTGGTTTGTAGATTTTGTAAACTCTTTCAAATCTCCAATATCTAGATTATATTTTAGTTATCTGAATTTAGAATGAATGTTCTTCTTACATTTGTGTATTATGTTCCATTTCATTTTGATCCTTCCTATACATGCAAATGTTTGCCTCACTGAGTTATTTTGACTCACACTCTTCATGTTGTTTCTTTTGTTCTTTGGCCAGATTAAAGAATAGAAGGCACCCTGAGCTTGGGCTACCTTTGGCATAATGTAAAAATTATTATCATGACATCTATAGCAGTAAGGATGCAAGATGTTATGATTGAAATGTAATAGGGGCATAAGTTAAGTTAGTATCTTTCTACCATGAAATGTGATAGATTAGAGTTCTTAGTGAATGATGTTACTATATATGTTAAATTATGGACCTTTGAGCAATTGTGACTTGTTATGAGAACTTGGGTTTGCATGTTATTCTCAACTTGACTAGCTTGTATTTGAAGTTATGAAATTTCTTAGGTTGAGAAATTTTTGGAAAGTGTAATTGACTTTGAAAAATTTGATTAGAGTAACACCTCAATCCGAAGCAAGGTGGTCTACTGAGTCAGCCACTTTTTCTCGAGGGTTGGGTTAAGATTTTTCCTTTGGGAATCACCCCAGGCCATCCTTTTGTCAGGTAGGGGTACATCTAGCTTCTGGTTTGCCCTTCTCTTCTCTTAGGGGTCTCTTATTGCACTGTAAGCTTAGGAGTGGCACTAGCAGCTGGACCAGGCTAATTATTATGTTTGTTGAGGGTAGCTGACAGTTGAGCAAAAATTTGAGTAGATATCTACTTACTTATTAGTTGCATGAGTTAGGGTATGGTCAATGTGACCACTTGTTCTGGTTTGGAGCTAGGTTTTGCCACATCTAGTTCTTGTTGAGGTCGAGGGGAAAGAGTTGAGGATCTCATGTTCTCTTCCCTTTCAAAAACAGCTCACCTAGTGTTAACTATTTTCCTCAGTTACAGACTCTTGTTACCCACAGATGGCACCAAAGAGTGTAAATAGTTTAGGAATAAGTTGGGCTAAAGTCCACCAGCTGGTAGATCGATAGAAGTACTTGGTAATATATAACAGGGTGCAACCAATAGCAAGCATCAAGCTTGACGAGGGGACCGAGGCTAAGGTATTCCAACGCTCAATTCAGTATATTATTGACTAGAATGTAGAGCAATAGAATGAGGGCTTTGGATAATAATGTGCATACCTTATTGAAGGTTAAAAACAAGGTATTTAGTCTTCATGATGAGGTAGATATTTTTATGATGCCTTTATCATGCAAAAAGGGCCTTCGTCCTTGCTTGAAAACCTTTAAGTCTTTTCCAACCTATGTACTATTTTAAGCGGCACATTTTCTAGCTCCCCTAAGACAAGCTGGTACACTAAAGACACACATTAGCCAGGCACAGCAGAGTAGGTGGTACTAGTGGTGGTGTGCGCCATTAATGTGAAAGCACCTATCATAGCATTCAATGTGGTAGGGAGGTGGTCGTATATATTCAACCTGTTGAAATAAGTTCTTGTCTGCAAGACATTTGCATAAACTCTGGTTGACAAAATAGCATTCTATTGTATTCGAATGTTTTCCCAACTAAGTGCTAAACAAACATCCTCGATCACGGTCAACCAAACTCAGTTCGATAGATGCAAATGCTAATACTTTGCATTAATAGGGTCGGACTAGATCGATAACATGGTCGGCAAATGATCAATTGGACCCGATAGATAATCAGGCTATCTCACATCATATCTTTTGTATGGTCGAGAGTTATTGGGTTGGATCTGTTGGACTATTCCATATCATAATACATAACCTAAAAAGTCATTAATAAAAAAATAATTTTATCATATTATTTTCTATTTATTTCAAAAATTTGAATAAATATATTAAAATTAAAAATATCATAACATTATGCACTATTTAAAAAATCGAACCGGATTGGCCAATTGGACCATCAATTGGTAGGCAAATCGGTCTAGTTTTTTCGAAAAATTGGAAAAATAAAAAATATCACATTTTATAAAAGTTGTTCAAACCAACCGGTTGGACCGGTGAACCGGTGAATCGTTCAAGATTTAATTGAATCAAACCGAATTTTTTTATTTAATTTTTAATAAAATTATTTTTTTAATCTTTTTTTTTATCTAAGAACAAAGTTTGAAAGTTAAGGTATACTTCATAAGTTATCTAAAAGTTAAAAAAAAATAAGCGTTAGTTTAGAGTTTAGAATTAAATTACACACTCTCAATTTTAAATTTTAAATTTGATATATTTAAATTATTGTAATCATATATAATATGCATTATGAAATTTGGATTGTAATATTAGACAATATCCTTTAAATTTTGTATGTTTTATATTTTGATACTTTATTTATTTTTAAGTGATATATAATACATAATATATAAATATATATTTTATAATTATAACATCATACTTTAATTGCGGTCCAACTAATTGTTGAACCAATAAATCAAAAATTGATAAGTTTTTCAATTTAAAGAATGATCTAATTTTTTGAACACTCACGTCATGTCAAAAATAATTGATTTTTTTTATGTATTTTTTTATTATAAATATTTTAACGCACGTCAAAATCTAGACAGAAGAGTGACCAAAGATGAAAAACTTTTCAAGGCTGACGGGGTAGGGGCAAGGCGACGGTTGAGATGTAACCGGGAAATCAACTGTCCTCCCGTGAAGCCGTAGCACTCTCACCAGAATTCAGCAAAATCCGAACACTCCACAAAATAACGTGCAGTGATAAATCCACCTTCACCCACCCCACTCCACACCCATCACACTCACCCCCAAAGCAAAAGGCCCATTTAAAGACTGATTCTTTCAATTTCTGGTGAGTTCATCACCCGTCCCCCCAAGGAAAAAGAAGCAAAGATTACCGCCATCGAACAAGAAGAAAGATTTTGTACCCAATAAAGCTTTCTTTGTTTCCTACTGTGTGCATATATTGTATCTATGGACTATTCTCAGCGTTGATTCATTGACTTATCATATCTCCAATATGTTATGCATTAATTCCTGATTACTTGGATGCGAGCCCAATCATTTGGTGTAAAAATGCTGACTTTCATGCTGCAGTCTCTGCTACTCAATGCTGTTCTGCATACATAGGTGCAAGTATTTGAAAATTGAATTATATAATTATGCTGGCTGTCCCCTATACCATTTGGTCTTGTTATGTATAATCATTTCTTCAGACAATGATTCATAATCGATAATTGTGGTTAGCTTGCTTGATTATTTGACTTTATCCCTAATTGTGTATGATTCAAGGTAGCGAGGAATTTTCTGGCAAAATTAATCTTTACTAGTTACAACCCAATCCTAAGAATCCAATCAGTACTTTACCTTTGATGAATCAATTTGGTACAGGATCAGAAGTCGGATTTAACTCAAAAAATTGTACACTAGTTTGTTGCTGGTTACTACTGTGCTTGTAATCCTGTAATCTATATTCTATTTTCTACGGGAAACAGGGAAATATGGAAAACTTAGACATTTGTCTGAATCATATCTCGATTGTCAAATATAGTTTATCTTGAATCTTCTTTAGATGTTTGCCAGTGTGAGTGTAGGAAGTAGGTACTTGATACTGAAAATTATACATCACCTCATGAAGTAACAACTTAAATTAGATTGTATCAGTTAGAAATACCTTAATAGACTAGACTCTAAACTGCCACTTGCTTTGAGCTCATCAATTAGTATGTGCAAGTCTTAATGACTTTAGATGCATTAATTTTACTTTCTGTATTTGTTTTTCAGATGTTCAAGCTTGTACATTCATTATGCTGAGGTTTGTGGGTACATTGTCTTGCTTTAATTGCTGAAAGTAAAAGAGATGTCCTTTGGGAGCAAGGATAATCCTGCAACAATGAGTGATCATACAAAGAATCAAGAGAATCACATACATCAATTCTCTAGGGATGTCTTGTTGGGTAGTGACTTATGGACAGATGGGTTAATATGTGCTTTTGAATTCGTAAGAGGCAATAGGAAGCCACTTCGTTCAGGTTCTAGCTTAAAAGTCCAGTCTGCACAATCAAATGCTGTAGAAAAATTACAGGAGCAAATATTTAAATCTCAACCAGCTAATCACTTGTCCCAAAATTTTAGCGACAGCACCCATGGACCTTCCCATCCAACAGATTTAGAAGCTATCGACTTTGATATTCTAGATCGCCAATCCCCAAACCAGGAATACCATTTAGGCTGTTTTCATTGCAATGAAAGATCTTCAGGAAATTATTGGATACCAATAGGCTGGAACCGGATCTCTGAGCTCCTTTGCACAGTGCAAGTTGATGCTATTTGGGCTTCTCAACCGATTGAAATAGATGATGAAGATGGCATAACTGTTGCAGCTCCATGCTGGGAATGTCCTGTGGGGCCTACTTGGTGCTGCCATGTAAATGTGAGTCACCCTTTTATCAACTCATGGTTGAGTGATGCTCAGTGGTTACATCCTGCAATCAGCATTGCCTTGCAAGATGAAAGTAAGCTGATAAGTGAACATATGAAGCACCTCCTGTATGAGGTAGGTAATATTCTTGTACAGCCTTTCACCCATGTTCTCTAACTAGTACCATTAAGTCGCACAGTGATGAAATAGTTTCCTATATCACCATATAACCTAAAAAGTGTTTTTCTTCTCTCATGTACTGTTAATTGAGTTGGACTTTTGGGGAAGAAAATATTGCTTTGTTTTCCTTTTTCATTATCCCCTTTTTTTTTTGTTGGGTGGGCTGTGTTGGAGTTTAGGGACTGTTGGAGAGTAGTGTTCATGGGATGTGGGGAAGGGCAAGGTTGGCAAAGTAGAAACTGGGGCTCTTAGTGTCTTAGTGGATTTTAATGATTGTAAGTAGATAAAAGGGTATCACTAAACATTCTTCAAAAGAATTTACAAAGACTCTCCAAAGAAATGGTAGAGATACTGTTACATGTTTTCCTTGAAAGAGTTGAATCCTCTAAAAAGCTGTATTATTACAAATTGGATTGTCCTAAGAGACATTGAACCTAATAATTTATCCATAATGTATTTTGAAGCACTGAATTATGAGTGAAGAAATTATATTTATTGATTAACCTTGCATCTAAGTGAGGTGTAGGCTATCATATTTTCAAGGTGGCTGCCTAAATCATACTCCTTGCATTAATGTGTGGATAATAATACTTGGAAAGACTGCTATGCATTTTGAACATGGGATCAGAGACTTTAGGGTTATGAAAAAGAAAAGAAAAGAAAAGAAAAGGAAAAGCAGATGGGATAAGTTATTTTCTTATTCTCCTATATCAGATAGATGGTCAGTTATATGAGACTTACCTTCATGGACAGGTTCCAGTCAGAGTTGCTGGTGGATTACTGTTTGAACTGTTAGGGCAGTCAGTGGGTGATCCTTATGTGCAAGAAGATGACATCCCAGTCATCATACGATCTTGGCAAGCACAAAACATTTTGTTGACAGCATTGCATGTTAAAGGTCTTCATCGAACATTAATGTGTTAGGTGTTTCAGAAGTTCAGGTTTGTCCATGCTTCACTAGAGAATGTAGGCACTGAGAATCCTGCTTTTCTTATCCCAAAATATTTTAAAGCTTAAAATTTCTTTGCATAATCTTTGGATCCCATTTCATGATCAAATACTGTGGTTGGATCAGGAACTGCTTGCAGCTGGAGGTAGTAATATACCACGAACAAGTCATGAAGTTATAGCCCTCCTTGCTTGTCGCCTTGCCCGCTGGGATGATAGGTGATTATCTATCTTGGTGTTTCCTTCTAATATAAATGGTTATTTTTCTGTGCTGCTGACATTTCAATGCATGCATCTGTGTTCATGCTTAATAGGTGCTAGCCTGAGCTAAAATCATCAGGTAGGGTGTTAGAACTTTTAATCTCAAAAATTAGTAGTATTGGATTATATTACTTCCATTCTATCTCTGTAGCAGCAGGATGTCCTCACCTCATTTCCGTTTCATTTTAAGAAACCTCTACCTTTTTAATAATTTAAACAAATTTTAGGCTGTTAATAAACTGCATGGGCAGCAAAAAATCAGTGAGTAATAACTTGATTTTCTCTTGTATCAATCATATGGCTAGAGTTTAACTCAAAATTTCTCTCATTGGAGTTCATACTGATTGTGATTTCTATGTATTAATCTTTCTAGATTATTTCGTAAATACATTTTTGGGGCAGCAGATGAGGTTGAGTTGAAGTTCATGAACAGGTAATCTCTTTATTCTAGATTGTGACAAGATCTTGCTTGGAAAGATTCTACTTTTACTGCATTTTGCTATCTCAACTTACCACTTATAGTAAAAAGTGTGGTCGTTTTCAACAGGAGAACTCATGAGGACATGCATCTGTTCAGCATAATTCTGAACCAAGAAATTAGAAAACTTTCAACCTAGGTATCTTCACTTGGTCCTTTTGAAAAGTAAATATGTGAGGACACCAAAAGTTTTTATAACTAATGAATATATTGTAATGATCACTAATGAATAGATTCTGTTTGAATAAAAATCATGTAATACTTTTAACATATTTCTGTTATTGGTTTCTCCATCTTACTGTGCAAGAGAGTTCATCTCATTTCGCCTCTATTTTCCTGTTTCAATTGCTATAAGGAAATTCTTAATGATAGTAGTTTAATCTTACCTATCTTAACAGAAGAAACTGTCTGCTTTGTGAAAGTCCTCATATGTGCCCATGTTATGTAAATGCAATAGACTTCCGAAAGAAGATCCACTTTCCCTTGGCGCTTTTCCCAGAGAGAAGATTGGAGTCCTCCCACCCCTAATTTTATGGGTGGGACTGAGGTAGGAGCAGGGAGGTAATGGACTATACACACTCAATGCATAATGGATCCATGTTAAAGATGCTATGTAGATAAATAGATTACTGATTCAACTTAGCTGACAGACATTTAAACAATGTTTGGATTTTGAATTTTAATGAGGAAGATACAGTAATGCAGTTTTGTTGTTCTCATAGGTAATCAGAGTAAAGTGGTCTTTACATGCAAGGGAGGAGATTGTGTTTGAACTTCTTCAACATGTACGGGGGAATGCAGCAAGGAGTTAGCTAGAAGAAATAAGAAAGAGCACAAGGAAAATGATTCAAGAGCAAGAAGCAGTTCGGGGTCGCTTGTTTTACAGTACAGGATGTCATGCAGAGTACTGTTCATGCATGTTTGCAGGCGCCGCAAGCTTCTCTATGCTCATTGTCAACTTAAAGATTTCTTGTGATGAGATAACGATTAACATGGTAACATAAGAAATTTTACGCGCATGTTTGTTTTAGGCAGTTAAGATTAAAATGAAATGAGCAAGAATGTCCAGTAACTTCTTGCTAATGAAATTCCTTCATTTCTGGTCACCATGTCTAGAAAATTCAGAAATAATTAAATTGCTTCACTTATGGTTATCACATCTGGTAGAGTTAGAATGATCTTTCAGTCAAGTTGAAAAAATTTCACTCTTTAATCTTGCGGAAGAATGAAATTATCTAATTGTTTAGAATGTTGATCTGAGCAGCCTCACACCTAACTGACGTCAGTGCTGTTCTGATGTTAATTGACATGTGTTCCTAATAATGGTTTGACAATGATTCAAGTAATCATTGTCAAAAAAAAATTAAGAGAGAGAGAGAGAGAGAGAGAGAGAGAGAAAGAGAGAGAGAGAGAAGTAATCAGTACCAGGAAAATAATTGAAAATGAATATTCTGAAATTTGAAGTTACAAGGATGACTGGGGCACAGCTAATCCTTGAAGGTCTTATAAAGCACAATTGAGGTAACCATTTTCTGAAGATACATGCTAGAAGTTTTGGACTCCGTTTCGACTTAATCACACGCTCAAGTATGACAGATTGGCTGGCAATTTTTTTAAGACGACGCACTCTTGGACCAAAAACCTGACAAATAATGAATTGTGGCAGATTCCAGATTTTTTAAAACTATCTTATAATTAGGTGGAAAGCAATTTCACGTGAATGGTTGTAGTGCCTGTGAGTTACACATCATTATATCTCCTGGGCAGACAATTCCGAAGGTAACACTTGGTGAATCTATTATTTCAAAATTCTCCATCTGCTCTTGCAATCTTGAGACCAGTGAACTTTCTTCTAGAAGAATGGATATATTGACTCCTAGAGTTGGGAATTGTTGTGCATTCCAAGTGAGATTCTTCTAGTGGCATGTGGAGAGTCCAAAGAGACTGTGTTAAGAGACATTTTGAACAATAGACATTCCACCATGTCAGGGTTGGATTCCGCATACAAATGGCTTTTGACATCTCTTCATTACACAAGAACTAGGATCTGTTAACACTTTACGCATATTCTTGTGACTGGTGCAGTTGAAGGTACGAATGAATAAGAATGTTCTGCATTAAGTTACATTTCCTGTTGGTACCTTAAGTTTCAAAGTGCTCAGGTTGCAAACATGACTATACTTCTGTTTATTGCAACTTTGTGTTCTAAATGAATTTCTTGATTGTAAGATCATCCCAACAAGTCTCAAGAGTCTTGGCTATAATCCAATTTTTCAGGATGAGAGCCTCCGAGTGCAACAAAACCTAGGAGTTTTCGGAGATTGTGGCCTTGTTCTTTCCATCATCACCAGACTCTGGGGAGTAAATGTGGATGGAATACCCGGACCTGATCAGTCCCCTTATGAATTTGTCATATTTTGTGGTGCTCTCTTCTTATTAGGAGTTGTGCTAATAGCGATCGGGATGATATATCTGGGACAGAAAAAGCCAAAGATTGAAGAGCGGGCTGAGGCGAGAAAATTAGAGCTTCAAGAGCTCGTGAGGATGCTTCAGCAGGAAGCTGAGTCTCATGCTCAGGTCAGACAAACTCATCCAAAATAAAAAATGGCTTCCGCTGCTGAAAATATATTTGCTAATGCTGAAAATATTGTTGTCGTCAACTAAAAGAACTGCATGTCTTTGTGTAATTTTAGCAGAGATCGGCTAACATTTTTTAACGGTGAAATTGTTAACAAATTTCAAGTTGGAAATCAATCATATTTTATGAGTAAATGGCAATGCCAAATTTCATTTCTTTTCATCTTCACTTTTCTATACTGTACTCTGTGTGTGTGTGTGTGTGTGTGTGTGTATTTTAGTAAACTTTGTGCACCAATGGCATGCTGTGCAGATGAATATTTTGGCTGAGTTAAAAATTTCCTATTTCCGACATAATATGTAATTGTGACGACAAAACATTAATGTCTCATGTTGTAAACATACGGCTATCGGGATCACAACCCAACTGTTCAGTTATCATCGTTGCTTAGGCAATGGTGAAGCATTAAGGTACATGCGAGTGCAGCCAGACGGATCGGTCTGGAGGCAAGAAAACTGCTACATATGGATTGGAATATATATGTTGGATGATATGGCGGACAAACACGGACGTGATGACATGGATACAATAAGACGAGGTAATTTCAAAATTTGATAACAGATACCATTCTGGTACGAGTATTCTATGAATATAACTTTTTCCTAGAAATATTAATTAGTGTTGTAATATAGATAGATAAATATGTGGATGTGCAATTGATAATAAATTTAAAAACAAAAACGTATTAATGTGAGAGTAGGGAAAAAAGAAGATAATTATATTCAATTTTACTAATGTAATTTGCATACTATGTATTTCATGGGGGGAAAGAAAGAATTTTGCTTTTGTAAAAATTATAAAAAGAGTGATTTTGAACAGAACAATACTTCTGTTTTCCCTAATAAATTTGAAAATTTTAATTTTCTTTAGTTACTTTTGTTGTCACACTTATTTACCTTTTAAGATACAAAGAATAAAAGACTTCTTTGATCGAAACGTTTTGCCACGATTATACTTGTGCCCAATATACACCAACATTGAAATTAATCATTGAATTTTTTATTTGTTTTTGTTTAATTTATTCACCCGCCAATTGTAGTGCCTTGAACATATGATGGAGATATGTAATGTACAGCACTCAACAATATTTTGGACGTCTAACGTTATTCAAATAATATTATTTTAAATGACTGATATAAAAGGGTTAAATGAAGGGGAGAAAACTATGTTACTAGATAATTATTTTAACTTCGCTAGGCCCTCAGCTATTTTTCTGTTTTTCGGCTGGCCTCTTCTCAAAAAAAAGGTGATCATGTTCTGTTAAAATTATATCCAGGAGATACTAGGCAACAACTATCAATATTATTTTTTAAGTAAATCCCAATTTTTAATTTATAACCAATTATTTTTGTGAGAAATTTTTAGTCTGCTTGTCATACATGCATAAGTTAGTTGGGATATATAATGAATGAAACAAGTATCGAATAGAAAATTTAAATCACAAAATTCTGTAGCATAAATTCTTGAACCACGTATCCAACTTTGGTCATGTCAACTACCAAATATGAATTCAATGCAGCATGGCTAGCTGCAAATTAAATCTCTGATCGAATTCAAACATTCTACCCAACTAAAAGTAAGAACCGTAAGCTAACCACATTAATGAAATAGCAAGGGAAACTGCCTATGGACACCCTGCAGGGACCAGTTTTCCATAAGAAGAACCAATCACGTGAGAACACAGAGAAGTGGCCCGTCCTCCAGGTCCGTTGTAACCCAAGTCTATGTCTATCAGCTTAACATTCCGACAAGGCACAGCTCCACTGCATTGTAAATTCACTGCAACTCTCGAACTTGACATGCCCCAAATATTCTTAAATGTCACATCTTTTATCTGCACATCTGAGTCCGATTGGCCCTACAAATTTTAACCTGTAAGATCACTATTGCACCCTTTTTTTGTTTTTTTTAACTAAAAAATGTAGTCTGAAGCTTAATACCTGCAGGTAGCAATGTGGGGATGGACAATATTGTTGATCAATAACAATAGGATTTCTGGGATTTTGCATGAAAATGTCCCGAAAAACTATATCCGAAGCCACACTGTACGAAGAGGGCGCCCATGTTTTGATCCTCACGCCATTGTCCGAACCTATAAAACTGCAGTTTCTTACAGTTATTCCTTTCACATATTCATACTCATGGCTTCTCCCTAGGCTTCCTATACTGATGCCGTGCCCGGGTCCACAAGAAACATCGTATATATGTATGTTTTGGCTGCCAGAAACCATGGAAATGCAATCGTCTCCGGTGCTAATTGCAACATGTGAAATCTTGATTTTGTTTGAACTGCCAATGTGGATGCCGTCTGTGTTGGGGCTATTTGCTGGTGCCCTAATTACAATGCGGCTGATGTTCAAGTTTTCGCAGGCAAATAGGTTGACATGGGTACTTTTGCTGTTGATTGATCTTAAGTTTTGGACCCTTGAGTTTCTTACAAAATCAAACCTCAATGTCTGCACATAATAATTGGTAAGAAACAACAAACGAAAAGCACATCAGTGAAAGAACGACTCTTTTATATTAATTGTACTCACAGCAGGAAGGGTCCTGCATTGGCTGTTGGTTTGGCAGTCATTATAGGGCCATGCTGCGTGGCCTTGGCCATCCAGAACTCCGCCGCCTTTCACCGTCAGATTGCTGAGGTATCGGAAACCTATCCAAGTATCCGTAAAGAACTGCGGGCTATTGATATCCGTTGTAGCCTTCAGAGTCCCTTTAATCAGAAAGGCCATTGAACCATTGCAAGAGCCCTCAAAGGAGACTGAATTTAACAAGAACGTCCCCTTTGGGATCCAAACCCTACTCCTTCCTCCATATGCACATGCATCTTTCCATGCCCTAAGAAAGGCCTAAGACAATGAAAAATAATTTCCGTGAATTGTTGAGTTCTCAATGTGCTGGTTTAAAGGGACAAATTTGTCGAATTGTCGTTTGACCCAATTATATAAATTTCGCACATAAAGTATCGAAATGTAAGTTTAATTAGAGATTTTAATCTAACTAATTTATGATGGGTGTGTGTTTAGATCAAAAAGAAGACAAAGCTAAAATTAATACTTTATTCATAATTCTAATATAACGATGAACTCAGCTCTAATCTAACAAGCTCTTGAGGTGTGTGTTTAAATTAAAAAAGGGGACAAAACTAAAATAAATATTTTTCCAATACTACTAAAACAATGCAAAATTGCCTTTATGTAGAATTACTAATATCTTATGATGGAATGACACTCCATCCAAATTCAAACTCGAGATTACCTCAATATTATCAGTCTTTGCATCAGCAACTGCACCATACTTAACCACGTCAAAGACTCTTGGTGGCAAAGCGCCACTATCAGCTAATATAATGCACAAGAACAGTAAAACAAAAGTGCCAAGAACACATCTCATGGCCATTTCTTCTCTTTGCGTTGTGCTTGTAATAATTAAGCTCTTTACGCATATGTTACACTTGGGTTCTCTTTAAAATGTGTATATAAGGAGGTGGGCCGGTTCAATATATAAACGTAGAGTGGTAAACAAAAAATTAATTTCGATCTTTGAATGTAGATAGAGTGATTTTTAATAGGTTTAATTATTGTCCATATTTAGATCGTATTTCCAAGGAAGCAAAATGCAGTTTCCCTATAACAATAATAACAACAAATTAATGGTTGGTTACTCCGCAGGCTGACTCATGAAGTCGCCATGTATACGTTAATTTCATTGAATGCAAAATTCATTTAGGTAAAGGAAAGGGCGTACGTGCCCGCGCGACTGGTAATATAAATACGCGGCAGAAAAAATTCATATTCTTAATTGACGATGTCATATGATAAATGTTATAAATAAATATTTTGGCTCAAAAATCTATTATTTGGGAATATGTACTGAGCCTATCATTCTAATGCCGACATATATATAAATATATATATGTGTGTGTATATGAATTAATTTGGAGCATCAAATTATCAAATATTATTAATGTGCAAAAAGAACGCTCTTAAATTATGTGTATAATCTTTTTTTAAGTTTATATACGCTGTGAGTTGTCGTCATACTAAGTTCTTTATGACAAAGCAATTTCACAATTTGATAAATGAGAACTGGAAAAAAATAAAATGTTATACATTTAATTGAAACTTATTTATATCACATCATTAATTTAAAAATAATGTTCAGAAAAAAATCATCAAATGGTATAACTAACTACTCGTAGAGACCATCTCTTATGTTGAAAAACTGTCTTTCATTCATGGTCAGGTCTTATGTGAATTTGAATAAGTATACAATATTATTCAAGGAATTTAAAAAAACAAATTAAATAGAATTATGTAGAGCCAAAAAAATAAAATTATATATTTTCTAATTAAGAATAGAGTATCATGAATGCATGTTTTGAGTACAATTGTGAACTCAAAAAACATGTGCTTTTTGATAAATTTCAAAACTATATGAAAGAGTGAATTTTGATTATTCATATGTATCATGCACCGTCATCAATTATATGCATGTCTCATTTTGTTCCTTCTACTAAAACTCTCAGACCATTGGTGACGGTGGGTGAGAGGATACGGAGGACCAACTCTCGTCTGAAGAAAATAAGCCAAAATTGACTGAAGAGTAGTTGATCATGAAAAGATTTACTACGTGGAAAAGGACATCACTTTATGAAACTCACAAGGAGAGACTCTTGTAGACAGCTCACTAAAAAGAAGGAAGCCAACCAGCACAGCCTCTTCGGTTTGTATGACTTTATTATCTATACTATTAATTAAGCATTATATACATATATTTGGTGTGTTTATAAATGATACTTGTAAAATACATTCACTTTACCATTTAATTCTCATAATAATTATAACTTGTACACTCCAGGTTCTCCTCCCCGCCGCCCCCACCCAAATTTTTAGTTATATAAAAAAGTAAATAAATATATCAAAACATTTAAAAATAGTATTATATGAGACATACATAAATATTTTTATTTATTTTATCACATGCACATAATTTGTCAAAAGTGCTAATAACAAGTCAGAAAGCCAATGAGTAACTTTAGATCCAATAGTTCGACTCATTAACTTCCACCCAAATTTTGCTTTGGAATTGAGGATATGAATATGCCAATCCACATTATTTAAGTGGTAAAATTGAAGCTCCAATATAATTTTGGAACTTTCATTTCAAGACTGATTGCAGTTAACTATTTGCAATGTAATTGATACTTGACTAGTAATTACTGGTTATTAATAATTATTAATTATTTATTTACTGAAATTGTCATGTATTGATATATATATATATATATATATATATATAGTTGGTTGTCTCATTCAAATATAAAATGAAAAAAAATTACAGTATATAAGTTTTCGCACATAACACAAAATATGTTACATCGCCCATAGCCGCGCGTGACCTTATATACAAAAGAAATAGTAGAACACATAATACATTAAATAGTAATAATTATATATATAAGCAAATTAGTTTCCTATTAATCAAATCTACATTATTATTGAATCGAACTGACACATAATTAACTATCCGAAACTCAATTATAGTAATTATCTTTTGAACCCACTTAGACATTCGAGTCGTTTGCACTAAATTATAAGCAAGAAGTACGTATTAGTCCTTTTAGCAAACTCCATTCTTGTGCTATAATTTTATAGTATAAATAAATAAAATACTTATTTACTTTTTATTTATTATAATTTTTCAATTATATTATACATTTTGAATTTTAGGATAAGTGAAAGGAAAAAGTTCAGACGAAATAAAATAATAGGCGAAAAATATTAAATAATTAGAGAGAGGAAAAAAACAGCCAGAGGAAAGAAAATACAAAAGAAATAAAAAAATAAAAAATCATCATTATCTTTTAAAGTAGAATTGATTATGTTAACTTGTTAAACAACACATCAAATTAGTTTTTTCTTCTAATTAGAATTTACGGGTTCACCCAAAAGGGGGGGATTAGAACTTGCTGAATTAATCCTAGTAGGACTTGTTCATGTCAAGCCTATGTAAAATTGACCTAGGCCTACCCGAGTAGGCCCAAAAAAATTAATCAATCGCATAAATGAATTTCAAGGTCCATATCAATTAATTATTATGATCAAGTAATTAATTTCTTTCGATTAGGCTTCCCCTAATACATTCCGTCCAAGTAATTAAATCAATACATCAAATGGATCAAATAAAATTAATAAATTCAATTGCGCTGTTAGAAAAAAGTAGAATTTGCAACAGAAATTCCTGATTGAACTGTGTCTGCAACGGATTTCAATGAAAAATCCACAGCAAAAATATCTATCGCAAATTCAATTGAAAAAATGAATTGATCAAACATATTGATTTTGCAAGAAAAAATTTCGTTTGCAAAAATTTAGAAAAAAAAAAAAAAAAAGGTATTTTGCAACATAGGTGATCTACTTAATATAAGTTGTAGTAGGCTCACAACTCGTATGACTTAATATAATTAATTAAAACTGTTCAATTAATTAACCCTTCGAGAATATGTTCACTTGTATGATACGTTCGAAGGATTTTGAAAATAATAAAGGCCATGACCTATTTCATATTTTATTGAAAAGATCTTCTTTTACTCTTTCTAATTGAATTACTAAAACTATTCTTGTTTCTAAATACATATTAGACTTTGAATATTTTAAACAATCTTATAGAACATAATTGAAGAATGCCAAATTAATCAACATAACTTTTCTTATCCTTTCAAATAATTATTTTGGCTGTCATCCCAATAAGCTAAATAAACATGCCTTAATTAGAATTAATTCTTAATTTTCAGAACCTACAAATCATTATGAGGTCGAACAATACGCCATGTAAACCCAGATAAATGTGAAGTACCCCTGTGACTAGGAATGCTATGTAAATGAGGTCCCTCCAACATATTATCTCCTCATTAGGCCTAAAGTATAAGTATGAACAATTAGTCGAAACCAAAATGATTCATTGACTATATATATAATCACCCGGTTCCTAATGATTAACTTACTTATGAAAATAGAAAAGCCATTTTTTTCTGTTCTCCATCAATCTTGGCCAAAGATTTTCAAGTCAAGAATAGTGGAATAGACGGAAATAAACCTTTATTTATATAAATAGGTGTCACCGGACTCAATTGCGCAAGACTGTAATTTTAACGGGGGTAACGCCAGTCTAAGCAAATTCGCTTGCACCAATTCTAAACCCAGATAGCGGTGGGTTCGAAGCCATAGAAGTACTCAAATAAGTTGGGAGACGATCCTCCTTTAAAAAATTAAAAAATAAAAAATAAAATAAGTGGCGGATCCTCAGTTGGCCACTCTATAATCTCCCTGTACCCGAAATTACGCGCAAGCCCAAGATATTCCATTTATACTTCTCGTATAATCACAAAATAAATAGTAAAATATAGCCAGCTATTATAAGATTGCACTACTTCCTCCAGTCATATGATTTATTTTTCCACTGTCATAACAATAAATTTTCATATATATAAATATATATTTGACTGTTCAGTGATTATTTCTAATTAAGAATTTTAAAATAGAACCATTTGTTTAATTTGTTAATTTCCTTAACTAAACAGGCATCCCACATACATATATGCTGAATGTCGCAACACTAGTGTTCGTGGAGCAAGACACTCACCTTCGGGTTCGTATTGTATGTACAAGTTTCTAAAATAATATTAATGTTCCACCTCCATGACTCTTGATTTATAAGAATTTAAGATCAAAGCCTTAAAATTAAAATAGCAAAGATATATTTTATGATCACCATCAATAAGCGACCATGCTCATAACTATATAAGGGCTAGGGATTTGATCTAAACTTAATAAATAAGATAAAGCATTACATTTTATTGATATCAAATGCAAAAAAAATTATTTACATACTGTACAATTCACAGCGAGGTCAAGGCCGAGTCTGTATCCCTCAGGTTGGTTGGGGGAGGAGGGAACTAATTGTATGATTTATTATCAGTATCATTCTTTGACTCGATGATCAATTTTCCAACCCACGACGCTTATAAATGCAGCTATCTCAAGCTGGTCGTAGCTTAACACCATGCTTTACGTTGTCAAATATATAAAAAAAATAAAATTGCACATATGTTAAAAATTATAACTGTTAGTTTACTGATAAACATGTAATTCTAATAATAGCTACCAAGATTTATATTTAAACTACCAATAGAGCAATCATAAACAAAGATACTCCTTACACGAACAAATTAGAAAAAAATTCCACATGGACTTGACATAATAAGCATATATATATTTCCAAAATCGACAGACAAGGAGGTACATAAATTAAATTCTCATTCACAATATTCTAAATTCTCAATGTTACCAAAGGGAGCCATCCACTATGCATATATTCATATGAAATGTACGTGCACAGATTAATGCATTGTACTAGGTGATAGCTTAGAAAGAGAAATTTATCTCTAATGGTAGGAATGAAGCGAGAATAGAATGAGTATTTTTAAGTCCATTTTTAAATTTATGATTGATATAATTTAGAGATGAGAATGTTTACTCCCATTGGAATCCTTATTTCCAAAAAGATGGATTTAGCCATTCCTTTCCACCCTCATAAATTCAGTTATTCTCAATCCATCAAAAATAAACATATATATTAACAAAATTACACTCTAAAATTTAACAAAGTACTTTTATATTTAAGAAAAGAAATCTTTACTTTGTAAATATTTGATATTATATTCCAACTTATTCGATTGCTATGTGTCTTTATTTAATTATATATTTTATTCATATATTTTTAGTAATATTATATAAATTATTATATTATTATAAATTATTGTAAGAATATAAATAATAAAAATAAGAATAATTATACGCATTTCAATTTTTTATAGTAAAAAAAGTAGAAGTATCATCGACTTTGTCCATGCTAATGAAATATATATATATAATTTAAAATATTATTTATATCCTCATATTTTTGAATGGTTAAAAAAATTAAAAAGGAATGACGATTCCATTTCTTTCTCATTCCTTATATATACCAATCATCATAGAATAAACTATATTAATATCATTTCTTTCCCAACTTCATTTCATTCCTAAAGTCATTTCATTCACACCTAATTCCGTTCTTATATACTAATCACCACCTATACTTTCTCCAGAATGTATTTTAATTCCACCTATGCGAATAATGATTATGCTATAGCCCATTTAGTAAAAAATTCTGTAACTCCTGAAACGTGGTTGCTTATCCGTTATAGCCATAACTTTGGCCACCATAAGAAAAGTACGAAAATTTGCCCAAAAAAAATAATAATAAATGTACCTTAGTCTTTAACATGTATCTACAATTATAAAAGGGTTGTCTTGAATGGACACAATTATTAAAATAGGCATTGGTTCGTAAGATATATCTATTTTTTTCATATAGGCATATACATGTGTGTGTGTGTATATATATATATATCTATTTAATATATTCACAATATCCAAATGCAATATAAATCTTTTAATTCCACTTGAATTAGTCACATTAAGATATTTGCCTTCTAGTCGGTCAACTTAGCTAAATAACTTCATTCAATGAGCGAAAACATGCCAAAGAGCCTATTAAACTTCACGCAACACGCTATGCGTAATTTATATCCACAGCGAAGGGAGATGAGTTCACAAATATACTCAATTCTTTTAATTTAAATATTTTGCTAAAATTATTAGTAACATAGAAGAGGAAGAGCCAAAAAGAAAATGATTAAATCCTTAATCATTTTTCTATCCCCATTTGAAGACATACAAAAGTCTATTCTTGGATGCTATTTCCACAAAATCTCTTTCGCACACATCAAGGAAATATTTGAATAGATTCGGTTTATTCAATATTAGATTGAATGGAATTATCACTAGTGTCCTTTCTATCCAATGATATGTGGTTAGATTGGGAAGGATGAGCGATCTCTTTTCAATCTAAAAATCAACAGTGTATTATGACACTTGATCTATTACAAATCTAATGACGTGTGCACTGTTGTCACGCAAATTGTCACTAGAAAAAAACATCACGGCAAAATGAGAAATATAGATAGGTGCAATGAACAATTTTGTGGGTTGGCCCCTTGCAGCCATTTTATTCCAATCAATCAAAAAATTTAGGTTGAAATTCCCTTAAGTGAGCCTGGCATATCTTCAATCGCAATCAAAACAAATAGACCCATTTCACGTTTTTGCCCCACTTTGAATGGACACCTGAGAAGACCTTAGCCTAAGATTAAATCTTTATCTAATTGTGTTTTAATTTATTTTTCCTTCATTCTTTTTCTAGTCTATGATCTAATCCATAGATTTAGGATTTCAGTCAATCCCACGAAAAACACCAAGCTATAATTAACTTATGAACAGTCATCATATATATTTCCACAACATTATTAGTTAGTCAAATTGTCCATTATAGCATTATTAGTTGAGTTTAGGATTGAAAAATAAACGCGAAATTAAGTCGAGTTTTTTCCACAACAATATAAAAACACTCATTTTAAATGTTACAATTGTATATTGTCTTTGCCAATTGCCATGATAAAGACTTTATAAAAATAAAGCTACATAAAAACTTTTAATGGGTTCATTGGATTTAATTATTGCTCCTACCAAAAACAGCACTTACTTTTAATAGTTACTGTGTAGATTGTCAAAAATGTTCCATTATGTAAAGCTTATATCTTATCTTCTATATATGCATATGCCACTAGAATATTTTCAATTAAGTAAATTGAATTTTTGGTCAACTTAAACTTATTTGTTTTTGAATTAAGCTTATAATTATGTATGACATATTTTATTTTAAAATAAATTTCTTAAATATTTGGAGAAAATAAAACTAAAACTAATATTAAGATCTTTATTATTGAAATAATTATAATTAAAAGAGTTTGTTAAACCTAAAATTTAAGTTCAAATCTCATTGCTTTTCTTAAAGAAACTTACGGTCTCCTAATATTTTACTTTAGTAGCTAGCTTATAATACATTTCATCATAAACTCTAAATCAAATTATAAATTTTTAAATATTTTATAAAATATATAAATTAATTTACAAATTAAATAAGATGTCTAATAACTATACATCATTCGCTCAAGAAAAGAATGCAACAGTTGGTAATAAACCAAAAATAAAACGTGCAAGATCTTCTTTCCGATTACGTCTACTTTGTTCATCACGGCTGCCTTTGGAGCTAGAGTGGAAATCTAATGCAATCTCCAACGCCTACAATTGCTACAATACTGTATATTCAAATTCTTTAATTTTTAAAATGATCGATCTATTATTAAATAATTAAATTATTGGCAACTTAATTTTATGAAATTTTGATATTGTAGTATTTTCTATGTTCTTCAAGACTATTAAAATACTTGAAGCAATTAAATTAATCAATATTTCATTTAAAAAAATAAAATTAATTAATCAATATATAACCTCTACTTAACGTACGTTCAGTTCGGGACGAATGAATTACATATGTAAATGGTCCTGATATATTCATATATAGACAGAATTAGTAATTTAGTTTTATTATTATTATTATTATTATTATTATTATTATTATTATTATTATTATTGCTCTGGAAAATACTATTAATCATTTAATTAAAATAAATAATGCCGCTTCCATTGTAAATATTAAATGTCATGTTACATGGAAATTATCACAGAAATGATACAACAAATTAGTAAAAAAAATTCTTAAAATTTTTATTTGAATCATTTTTCTAAGTAGATATTACTCTAAAAAAAAAATTAGCGCAGTAGTCACGTTAAATTCATAATTTTAACTACGAAATTGGCCTAACTAATCAAATATGAAGCAGATACTATTATAGTTATTTCTCGCTATGTCTAATTTGTAGCTAATAACTTTTTTGATATATTAATCATCTTACGAATAGTATATAGTTAATTTATTCTGTGTGCAATGAACATAACTATGCGGAATGATAGTAATAACTTTTGTTACTTGTCAATTTTATGAGAAATTTGTAATCATGACTTCAAATTTAATTTTGTAATTATTTTTTCTAGTGGATATTTAGCTCTTTTATAGTAAAATCAATATACATCATATATCCAATAACCTCAAAAATAAAGCAAAAAATATTACTAGTTATCAACTTAGAAACAATCATTAGGCAATAGAGAGTACGAATTTTTTTTATTGAGCAGGCTCGTTGATAGCTATATAGGTTTTATATATTAGATTTGAGAAAGTCGACCTTTGCTTAGCAAATTGAATGCTATTTATTTATTTATTTTTTTTAGAGAATATTATAAGCGATGAATTTATTCTTTTAACAAGTTAATATTATCCTATTATTGAAGTTTAAACTGCACAACTAGATACACATTTGAAGTTTACACTCAAAATTTTCCACATAATATATGAGACTGATGCTATTTGACTGCAAGTCACTTGACCAAATAAAATGTTGCTCTTACTATTTGAAGTACGTAAAAACAGGCCAACATACATCAACCCGCCTTATATAGCTAGCCAATGTGATGATGAAAGTGTTTTTGGTATAGTTGAAGTAGATTTTTTAACTATTTTTTGTACATTCAGATTTTTGTACGACTTCAACAAAATACCAAAGGGTTATTGCATCTTACCCAATCCAAATATTCCTACATCATGCCAAATTCAAGTTGAAATTTTAATTTCTTAATCAAATTAAGTTGATATTAATTACCACTTAATCAAAGGATCGGATGGGCATGGAAAATTGCAAACTAAATTAACTGTCCTATAGTGATTCAACAATTTTTCTTAATATGAATTTTTCGAATAAATCACAATTTAAGAAGTTAAAATTTGTTGGACTTGACTTCATCTACATACAATCTTTTTTTCAAAAAAAAAAGAAAACATAGTGAATACTTAAAAAATAGAAATTAAATTGATTTTGCTAATTAAGCTCGAGAGTTGTGTAGGTATGACTTGATCCTTCGACCTGGCAAACAAATCTAATTCAACTAAAGAACATGAAGTAAACTATTGAAAATAGGACATCAACTATACGTAAATTCTCTGGCAGTGATGAATTATCAAACATGCATTAATTAATGCTAAAATCATATATAAATATATACCTTATTAACTTTATTAACAACCTTACAAAAGTAAATTGATTGATTGAGACTGTCCTTAAAAGATGCAAACATATGCATATTCATAGAAACTGTGTAAGCTAATATGTCCACAAATTAAGATCATTAAGGTCAACAATATCAGGCTTCCCGTGCAATTTTCAGTGTTGTTTCACTTGGTACAAAGAAGAAGCATGCTACATATCTCATCAAGTTATATCATACTATGATTCATGTGATGATTCAACTTTAATTTAACCAATTTATGTGCAAAATGCATACACTAAAAAACAAAAATGTGTATATAAAACATATTATGTATAGAGATGGGGGGGTGGGGGGGGATAGGGGAGGAGGGGACAATTGTTTAGACCCACAACTCTATCTTTCTTTATAATTTCTTTTTTTTTTTTTTTTGGCAATTTAAGATAAATCTAAGACTCCCAGAAGCAGAAAAATAAATTAATGTGGAAGAACATATAACTAATAATTCATTTACAAATTTTCTTCACAAGATCCTGTTTTTTATTTTTATTTTTATTTTTATTTTAAAAAGTTTTTACATTTGATTCATGAGATTTTGAGCCAGAAGGAAAATGAAAAGAAGGCCAAGTAAGCGACACACGTCGAGAGTTGAGAGTCGAGACATGCTTCATTCAACAGCCACATTTTTTGACGAAAAAAGGGTTGTAAGGCTGAGGTGATCATTTCTTCATATTTGATAATTACTTGTTTGAACGCGTGCGTGCAAATTATGAATAAGGACATGGCCGTAATCTGAACAACAAATGACTCATTGAGTTAATTTGTCCTAAGAATCAATCGAACGGAAATTAAAGGACAACAGATATACAATCTCACCAGATTAATATTTCTCATATTGTCTTATTCTTTCTTTCCTAATTAATTTGTTTGCGCGTATTGTTAGAAATGATCGTATGATTAAAGTTATGAAGTATATTTATGAGATTATTAATTTAGTATGACATTAATTTGAAGTTTATTCTTAATTTCAAGATAATTTGTATATATGCACCTATTGCGTTCATAGACAAATTAATTAATTAGGTGCATTCCATATTAGTGGAACTCAATACTCAAACCCGAATCTTATTCGTAATTAATTAGAGAGCCCAGAGGCTCTTGTGGTATAATTTTAGAGTGATTAATTTCTTTCTCTGATTACATATACCACACATGTCATAATCTCATATATATATATATATATATACCCCTGGGTATTATCCGTCAATTTTGTGCATTAATGGTGAAGTTACGTAATCTTGTCCTCGTTTTCCTCCCCTAATTTAGTTTCTTCCTGCAATTAACTTTCAATGTTAAAACATATTACTGCAGATAAATTCAACATGCAAGATCAATTACTAGAAACTGGAAAGATTTGAGTTGATGTAGCCCTGGAGTCTTAGCATATTAATTATCTAAAAACAAATACAAGTACTAGAACCAAAATTAATTTGTTTCAAAATTATGAAATATTTAACACCAATATAATAAGTGAAATTTGGCTAACTAACAATATGAATGAAAAAGTACTTTACTTGCCAACTATATACACACACTACGTTTGAATATCATAATAGTACTTAATAATCAAGGGAAAATGCATTTTTCATCATCATGTAATTTCGCCCACTTTGTAATTTTGTCCTATAATTTGTAAAAATATAATTTTAGTCCAATATTATCAAAACTTTGTCACTTTTAGTTAGCTCGATTTTCTTTTGAACTACAAAAATTGGTTAGAAAAGTTGAGCTATAATGCAAAAATCACCAAATTGGACTCACTTTGGCATACCATCTCAGCCTTTTTGACCAAGTTTTGAAACTTTAATAAAAATTGAGCTAAAAATGACAAATTTTTTATTCATGCAATACTAAAATTATAATCTTACAAGCTATAAGATAAAACACGGATAAAATTGTAGAATCAATAATGCAATTTTCCCTAATAATCATGATCAAGCCTAAACCAAAAATGTCTGAGATCTACTAAAGTCGGCCCTATCTAATCCCAATAATTAGCTCAATCACATATATAATAGCAAATACATAAAATGCATAGATCAGCATATTCTTAAGAATTAAGAGTGGTACTGCTTCACATTTAGAAGAAAATAATCAACCAAAATTCAAAATGTCTCACACCAGAAAATTAGAGTTAATGTGTGAAAAATGAAGATTAGTAAACATTATATAAAATCGTACTATTAATATTTAACCTTGATCAGAAATTCAAACTATCACTAACGCCCCATCAATTGATTTCCTATTAATTATCTCCCCATCCCCTTGATCTCGTCAATTTCCTAAATTGGAAATAACAGGTATTGTGCTTCTTTCTTTGAAAACAGATACTTTCACTGCAGATACATAGACATGTATGTATTTATCATGTGGGGCATCCCATTTCTTCCATTTAATCTGTCTAATAAGTCACAAAATTTCAATAGATGTTCAAATTGATCCACACTGCCTAAAATCCATGAATACATTAGGCAAGATTAATAGTCACTATAACAAATTCAAGACATTTTAATGCCCTTGAGAGAGAGAGGGAGAGAGAGGGAGTATACATACACAATATATATATATATATATATAACGTTTGAAAGAAATTCATGGCTGGTGTTTGTGGAGAAAAGATGAAGTCAAGTTGCGTTGATCAGGAAATTGAGGATGCTCTAGCTGGGGACTAATAATACGAGTTAAATACGAGGAATTTGGATGGATTTGGTGACTTGTGGCGGGAAAAAGGAAGTTTTGAGGGAAGCCGGGGAATGGCGGCGGTGACAGTAGAGATGGTGGCAACATGGCGGCGGCATTGCCTCGGAGAGTGGCGGGGCTGTGGTGGTTGTGTTGACCCTCATAGGTGGTTATCACCACAGATGAATCCTCAAATGATCTCTCAATACGCTTCTTCACATTGCACCCTTGGCTAGTGCACCTGTAATAGCTCCTAAAAATCACAAGAACACTCTAATTAATCAAATTGGCTTGTCCGCAAAAAATTTTACTTCAGTTCCAAAATTTGAAATTAATGGATGAGAACCCATAATCATGTGGTATGATCATAAGACAATTATTTAAAACTTTAAGGTAGAATGAACCACAAGTGAAATATGTTATCCACACATATTAAACTTTATGCTTAAATGTAGGATACAAAATGGACTCCCTACATATATACCAAGAAATGAAGCCGTATTTAGGAAAGTAGCACTTAATTAGTTCAAATCTTTGTTGCATCAAAATTGAGATATTGTCAGTTATCTACAAACCGTGGAAAAGGGCTATTTTTCACTGCTTTCTGGCCATACTTTCTCCATCTGTATCCATCTTCAAGATTATCTATCTCGCTTTTAGTCATGAAAGCAAAGCGGGGTTCTCTTTTCTTTTTCTCCCCTTTATTTTTCATTTTGCTGCTGCAAAACAACAAAATTTTGAGTTAGCCCAGAAAAATTACCTTGGCAAGACAGTACGATTTTGCATCAAACACATTTTCTTGCACCAAATTTCTGCAAAACCAAAATTAGTACAGTTTTTGAGAGAACTAGGGTTTTCTTTTCTTTCTGATCAAAGTTCCTAGCTAAAACAGTATACCAATCTGGAGGTGTTTTATCCCAATTCAAAAGGGGAAAATCAGTATAAGCGCAGATAGATAGATAGATAGATAGATATTTGGTCTCAAATTAAATGAAGGAAAAGTTGAAAAATATGAACATATACATTGATTACCTCTGTTTATTTTCAGCTTTGAAAATAAGCTAACGGAATCAACCAATGGAAACATAAAATTAGCATCAAAAAAGTCCACCTTGATAGTACTGCATGCAACTACCATTAATTTTACCAAATGCCAAAAGACCAAATAGCCAGCTAGAAGACTAATAAAAATAATAAATTAATTAAACAAACCTACTCTTTTTTAGATTTCACATCTCCATCTTCACACACCTTTGGCTGCAGATCTTTCCTAGTTTTTGAAGAATCTTCCTCAACTCCGGCCTCTAATGAAGAAAACGATGCCGAAGAATTGGGGGTCGCCGGTGGATTTTCAGCAGCACTGGTGTTAGTCCCTGCGGCGGCTGGCTCCCCAAGATTCATGCTTAATGATGAACTACTGCTAACATTCGCAGCATAAAGAGCTTCAGATGATGAACAAGACAGGTCAAAAGCAGCTGACAGAGTGTTGTACTCCACAGCCCCATGCAAGCAGTTGGTGAAGGACATATGAGATGGACTAAATATTCCAGTAGGGTTTTGCAGAGGCTGGTGGTGGTGGTGATGATGATGATGATTATACATAAAGGGGTTAAAACTGTGATCGGATGATCTGAAAGAAAATGGAAACCCTTCCGAACCCATGTTGCAGGGATAAAAGTTGTTTTCATCAGACATGGGTGGGGGTGGGGGGGACGAGTTTCAAGAAATTTTGCAAGATTTGAGTGGACAAGGAGTTTATGGAGCACAAGTAATTAATTTTCTGTAAGAGAAGTTGCAGAAATGAAGAATTGTTTTAGCTTATGCTTTTGGCATCCTTTTTGCTTTCTTCTTTCTTTCTCCCTCAAGAGAGAGAATAGAGACAGAGAAGGAAGAAAAATCCAAGTAGAGAGATGAACATGAAAGTGATGTTAATAAATACTACTATGTGCTTTTCAACTTTTTTTTTTGTCATAGTAGGCTCCTATTGGAGAGAAGAAAAATGCTCTTTTAGGGTCATGGACTTCCACAGCCCAAAAAGAATAAATAAATTAATAATAAAGTAGTAAATAACAATACAAAAATTATCGTTAATTATACATATTAAATAATAAAAGATTTTATTTTGTTAATTGAATGGTTGTTACAAACTAAATAGTAACATGATATAGTGCATAAATTGTTGCTACTGACAATTAGTAACATACCTATACTGATAATTTAGTAATAATGAAATTTTTTCCATCAATTATAGTAATAATTTTTATTGTCTTTAGGTTGTCAGTGTCAAAATGTCACTCATTGTCAATGGTAACAACCAAAAATATTAATTTTTTGCCACTATTGATTCAAATTGTGACAACAAAATAAAAGTTATAATCACTTAAAAAATATCATTGGTAACAATGAAAAAAACTATTATTACTTAATATATGTTATTAGTAACAATTTATATATATTGTCAATTATTGTTTTGTCATTAATATTATATTTTTTTATAGCATGTTCACTATAAAAAAGAATACTACCAATAATAAATATTAATTAATAATAATAAAAATATTATTTATGATAAATATTAATTACATGACAATAATTTTTAATTATTAACAATAATATATCCTAAATGAAAATTTTTTTATTTTGTAAATCTTTTAAATTATCACTAATATTATTTTAACAAAATAAAATTTTAATATTCACTTAGTATATGTAACTATGATAAGTTTCAATCTGTGCTGGCACTTAATTATATATCACTG
>JACGDI010005583.1:132615-147740 GCA_014898725.1 Jacaranda copaia
CCCCCCCCCCCCCCCCCGCTCCCCAAGACCATTTTTCTAATTGAATTTTATCATAAAAGTATTGAGGGTTTTATATGAGAGATATATTTGTTAAATTTGCATAGAATATCACGGACATCTAGTGAATAATTCATACATTTGTTTTTATTCATTTATTTGTAATTATGGCATTCTAGTATAGCCCAAGTACTATATATATATGCATGTGATGTGTAGTTTTTCTAAATTAAGAAATTAAACACAAGAAAAACAGCTTTTATATGATTCAAGCAGCCATTTTGTGGACCATGATTGTCCCAAGACAGGACAAAATTTACTGTATTAGGACATAGGAGGTTTGATGTATATTTTGACTATGGTATGGGAGTAATTCATGTGAAGATAATCACCCTCTAAATATGGCGTATCATATGGATAGTAATTCTTCTACCCGTAATTTCCTGGCATAACAAGACTATTTTATTAATTTACTTAATCACATGAAAAAGCATAGATGAACTTGTGTCGACATAAATTTTCACTACAATTCAGGATAAAGAATCTTAATTTTACTATACAAATACCACCAATCATTAAAAATAAGAACTTAAAAACTCTAATTTGTATTGTTGTCAAAATTACCATAACAAAATAAATTTTTTTTACTACTTAATTATATGTAATTAGAATGTGACAAGCCTCACTTTTTTCGTTTGATTAACATCATTTAACATACAAAGCTATATGCAAATGACTAAAAAATTCGAATTTTTATTAACAAAAGAAAATGTATATAACAAAAAAGAAAATCAAACTATTAGATACAGACAAACTTAACGTGCATGAATGTGTATTATGTGAATACTTCTTCACAAAATAGAATATGATTAATTATATACGGATTACTAAAATTAAAAGGGGTATAAGAATTAAAGAAACAACAACTTATTAAAATTATTGTGTCGAGTCACGTTTGACTTGGTGGTGGTATAAGTGTCTATGACTAGGGCTATAAATGGATATTCGAAAATTTGTTTACTATTCGCATTCGTATCCATTTATACAAAATTTATCCGCATTCATTTAAAGTGAATATTATCCGTATCCGATTAGTAAATATTCGATTATAAATGGATACAGATATCGTAAATGTGTATTCAATTCATTTAATATCTAATCCGAATGCATATTTATTAAATAATATATTTTTATATTTTTTAATAAAAATCTCATAATTCATATATGTATATATATTATAATTGAAGAATTGGGAAGGAAAAAGAATAAATTTAAAAAATTATTGTAATATAGAGAAAAAAATGAAGAATAAAGAACGCAATTATTGTTGGTTGACTTTATAATTAATATACTTAAATGTCATTATTATTATAAATAAGTACTAATAATTAATTATAAAATTTAATTATTAATTAGAAATTACACTATTTGTTTGGTTGCTTTCTTTTTAATGAAATTATATAGTTTCTTCTATTAATTAAAATATATTTTTGTTATAAATTCATAGATTTACATATTTGGAGATCTATAAATAAATATTTAAATAACTATTATCAAATATTGATATAAAAAAAATAATTCAAATACTAATAAATTTAATAAAATATAAATAAATCTAAATAATTATAATCGAATATGGATATATCCGAATTCGACCGATATCCGATAGATACGAATTCAGATATCATTTTTTAATATCCGCCAAATCCGTATTCATATCTGAATATTCGAAAAGTTAAACAGATACAAATATGAAAACAGTATATCCGATCCGTTTAATATCTGTTTACACCCCTATGTATGACAGATCCAAAAATGAAGGTATTAGGGGCCAAAAGCTATAAAAATGTAAAATTTGTAATTTGCAAACTCAAAATATATAATCCATATTGAAATTGAGTACAATGATCTTTTATGCCATAAATTTTAATTAATAATCAAATGAATATAAAAAAATTTTGTAATATCATTCTCAATATAATTAACTAAGTCATTGACTAAAAAGTCATTTTTCATTTTATTTTTGAGCCTCCAGAATCTTACTTGTAGCTATTGAAAGACAAAGAAAATCCAAACAAGTTTTTTTAAAATATTCACTTACTTTTATCTCTTTATCTCAATCTTATTAAAATCAAAAGGATGAATTTTAGTTATTTTACAAGTCCCTCAAGGTTCTTTTTAACTAAACCGTACTCCTTTATCTCACACAAATAGAATAAAAATACCCTATTGGGTCAAACTTAATTATACTCTTCATTTGATTATTTGGTTGTGAATATAAACTTAAAAATTTATTTTTAAATTTACAAAATTAAATAGGTAAAAATTACTTTAATTAAATTTATGTTTAATGTTAATTAAGAATTAATTAATTTAATTCAACAAATATAAATAATCAATTTTTTTATTTAAGACCCAACAAGAAAAATTAAATCTTTTAAAACTAGTGAATATTAATGAAAAAACAATTATTTACGTTAATATTAACTTATGTATTTTTCAAAATTAACTACAATTAGAACTTTTTAATATATATATATATATATATATATATATAGGGAGGCAATGGTCCCTGCTTCCCCACCTTTCTCAAGATTCGTCTATGTTGATTTATAAAGTGTGAGGTCAAAAGACCGAATTCAACACACTCGTGATGTGTATGTATCTATATGCATACTGATCAGAGTTACAGTGTGTTGGTGCGTGCGGTCAATTAAACAGGAGCAATTTGCCAGCATGCGGTCAATTAAATATATAATACGGCCTAGATCACGGCGGCCTCCCTCCCGGAGGAAGAGGGTAATTATCACGTGCACTGGCATTTGACTGGCTTCTCACGTGCCACAATTGTTAGCTAGTTGTTACTTGTTAGGGTTAGGCCTCGTTGCTAGGTTTCCAGTTTCCAGTTTCCAGGCCACCTCAGAATTTGTTGGGCGAATATATATAATTTCTGGAAATATCTAGCTAGCCTGGCCAGGCCTGGAATCAGTGTGAAAGCACATGTACTGAGCCTGCTGTCTTTATGCCAATCTTTTCTTATACGCATGGAAGAATAAGAAAATATTGATATCAGAATAATTGGATTGTCATGGAATTTAGCGACTTTTATAGTAATAAAAATAATTAATAAGGGTGAAAGTTGAGTTTTATTAGATTGGACTTAAATTTGAAATAAATCGACCAACATGGTCGAGTAGTTCAACTCCGAAGACACTTGGGTTGAAATCTGCAATCACAAGTAAACATCAGGCTAGTCAAAATGCCATCGACTATGACAGTTAGTATAAGGACAACTAGATCAGATAAGTAGCAGAATGGGAGCTTTTTTGTGAAAAATGGCATACCTTAGGAGAAGCTGGTAATAGGGTATTTATAGTCTTTTTCAAACGAGTAATGTGTTCAAGATACCCTTAACATGCCTAAAAGGCTTCTATCCTTGCATGGGGAGCATTAAGTCATCTGTCATTTTTATATTATTCCATATGGCTTTATATCCAGCTTTCAGGAACTAAAAACACTGGTGATTTACCTCATGTCAGGGGTGGCAATAGAAGTGATACTGGGGTGGCATACGCCATTAATATGGCAATATGCTGCCTATCAGAATATTAAATACGGCAATGAAGAGATCTTGCAGTGAGTCAATATTCCTAGTCGACAAAAGAATCGACCTCAAAGCTAGCTCTGGTCGCGCCAGAGGACAAGCAGTCCTTCTTTGTGCTTAATTAGCACTCGTCGGGATCATCGACCAACTAAGTTCGACCTCCGTCCACTACTCCTTGATAGGGTGAGACCAGCACTACACAATGAGAGGTCAACAAGGTCAACAACATGACTGGGCCTTGAAGATGAAATGGACTTGGCTAAATACTTCACATGTAATTCTTGGATTGATATTATTGGGCTGGACTTGTTGGACCATTTTATATCAATAATAATAATAATAATAATAATAATAATAATAATAATAATAGCTTTTGTTATTATCTTCTCATATAAGTAAAATAATTAATATAAGGAAAAAAGTACTAATAATAATACGTCAAGTATTAAATGTCAAATTTGTTGTTAATTATTTACATATATTAGTTGATAAGATATTAAAAATTGTGCGCATGGGAAAATTTGCTGGAATTGAAAGTTGTTAGTGTCCCACGTCCGTAAAATAAATAAGTTGTAATCTCTATATTTGGTCTTAGATAATCCTCATCTTTGAGTTAGCTTTTGGGATTGAGTTAGGCCTAAGATTCATTATTTGACATGATATCAGAGCCATCAATTTTCTGATGTCGGGTTATCCATTTTATATTATTCCACGCTTAAGATGTTCATTTTTAGGCATGCGTAGAATATTCCACAAAAGTGAAATGAATAAATTATAATCTTTAGGCGATCTTCACTTCTTAAATTAGCTTTTAAAGTGGTTAGATTCAAATTCTATTCTTTAACGCATCTTAAAGGAACAAATGTGCCCTCGTCTATGTCCTTGGCCTCACCATCTAGTCAATATCATGTTAAAGGATCCACAATTAGATTTTTGACAATGAGAGAATTATTATATATTATAGATAAAATATTTATGCACTCGAAGTAACATTTATATAGAATGGAAGCAATCTAGAGTGAAATGTTATAGATGCAACATTGTTTGAATCAAATAGTATATAAAATGAAATATGCAAAAGACAAAAAAGACACACACACACACACACGCAAACAAACATTTAAGTTGTAAACCATGCAGCATGTCTAAATCATATTTTTTACGATAAAAAATTGTTGACTGGGTGTCATGCATTCTATTGTACATTAGTACTTGTCGAGCTAATTTCCATTCCTTTTGATGTGAGTTTCAGAAAATTTTCTCAAAGAGAACAACTGGCAATATTGCTAGAAAGAGATCAGGTGTTGTGCATTTTTGAAGATGAATCGAATTGAGAAAACAAGCCTTCAATATATATGTTTCAGATCTCTTTTGCTTCTAATATTGTTATGTTATGGCATTATAGATTAAATCATCCAAATTTTTATTATTTAAAAACATTTATTTTCCTGATTCACTCAAGAGTAAGAGTTCGTTAAATTTAAGAGTTGTGAATAGCAAAACATCATTATCCTTTTTTCCCCCCAAAATAATTTATTTACATGTGAATATAGAAATAAAATTTACATTCCTCAAAACAATATCTTTACTAGTCTTATTTTAAGAGCATTATTAAAGTTATTATTTAGAATTAAATTAAATATTAATATAATTAAACCTAGATATAATGATATTATTTCAACTATGAAAGAAAAAAATTATTTACATACTTGCTAATGTAAGTTACTCCGTGCCAAGACAAGCATACTTAAATAATAATTAATAATTATAAATTTTTGAATGACCAATTGATTCAACCGCATCACACTCACACTGGTACATATGAGGTTTAGAGTTCAAATCCCCGACAAAATTTTGATCTGTGTGTTAATTAAAAAAATATAGATAATAATTTATATTCATAAGAAATAACTCTTTCTCATCTTACGTTTATCAGCTAACTCATCAACAAATGAGAAATTCTTTTACTTAATTAAAAAACTCAATTATAAGAGTTGAGAGTTGGATAGAACTTAAGTCAATTTAGACGAACACCTCCTTCTTATATCTAATATCTACACCTCCTTTCTATATATAATAAGATTTAAGATACATATCATAGACAGACATGAATTTGACAAGTACAATCTCATCCCATTTATCAATTACATCAAAGTCCCAGAACAAGAACCAGGACAATACGGCTGTTAAACCATCCCGATGATGAGAATACCAACAAAGATTAATTAGAGGTTAATAACAAAGAATTTCACCTTTTCGGGGTTAATGACAAAAAAAAAAGAAGAAGAAGATTAATGATTAAGAACTTAACCTTTTTCGAGGTTACTGACAAAAGAATTAACGGTGTAGGTTACGAGAAACACTCTTATGACCCGTGACTGTAATGATATCATATCAGCAAAATGCATGAAGTAACACTATTACAACTACTAAATCCCTGCACATCTAAGTTTACGTTTCAGAAAGGGTACCACGTTAAGATGATGGTCATGCCCCACATTTACGCCCTCCAATTTTTATGAGCTAACATGTGACAAATCCAATCATTAAGGGCCCATCCTTAGTTACTTTTCAGCTTTTTTTGTCTTTTTTTTGTTTTCCTGGTACCTTGCCTAATCCACTCCATCCAATAATGCCGTACTCAAGAATTCAAGTATACAAAACCAAAGTATGCGGATGGCCACAAATTTCAGAACTTCTGAGGCAAAGATATGCTGCAATGCAAAGAAAACAGCGGTTGTAATATAAAACGAAAGCAAAAGCTTCATTACAAAGTCCAACTTAGAGGAGCTATTCGTAGTGCTATAACTAATAACATGTCATGGATTAAGGATAGGTAATATCAACAGGATAGCCTCCTCACTGTCCTGATGTTCGCAATCGAGCAAAACAATACAGAAGAGAAAAAAAGAATGATGATCTTAGTATTATCTAAAATGGCCAATCGATTCACAAAAACACCAGTACAGCAACAAGATCTCTCTCTATCTCTCTTGTTAAGTTTGACACTTCTTTTCTTGTGTCATTTGGAAGCTAGATGACAACTAGGGCCAGAACGAGCTGCCAATAACTTAAGATTTCCAACTGGGCTATCCTTTTATCTCAATCACTGTGTCATGCAGGAATCTTTCCAGAAACAAATTTTTGAATATGTGAGCAGCTTAGGGAGGGTGAGAAGCAATAAATTCACCCTCGAAGTCATGTGTGTCTGTCAGTTGTATCCATTGTTTGTCTCAGATGTATGGCTCTCTGAAAGCTCAACCCTGCTTTCCATCTCAGCTGGACCACAGCTCTCCTTCATCGACTCAACATCCATGCTTCTCATTTTGCTTTTCCGACTCCTTCGATCCTGCAGCCAAGAAAAATCGGAAGCTTCAGACAAGACTGTTGCTATCTTTTATATACTTCTAATCCTTTCACATACTCCTTGGGCGCTTTTAATTGTCGACTGATGGAATAAGTTTCGAAACCATAGGTAAACACAGTTGTTCATTCAACTTAGCCAATTTATATATATATTTCCCTTTTTCTGAAAAATGACCATGGTTGGTTCCTCAACTACCCCCTATAAGACTCAAACCTGTGACTGATCTGTTTGCAAGAATGAGAGAGTTTACCAACAAGTTATACATTTGTTTCTGTGAGGTTCAACCAAAAAAGGTTTAGTTGTTTAGTTAGTGGATGAATTGGTTTAAAATACGAACAAAATTTATAAGATTTATCTAGTGTCTGAAAACGCATTGCAAAGAAAAGCAAGCAAATATTTTCAAACAATTTCCATTATATTCTGCACATGGTTTCCGGCTAAACCTCTTTGACCAGAAATTGGACTGGCTGAGGATGTATTCTGAGCATTACCAGTCCCCATTTAGCTTATCCAGGCCTAGTACCTACCAAAACTGGTTTTAATATTTGCTCCAACTACCTTATTGAAGCACACCATAAATGGTGGAGAGAGACTTAAACCAAATCAGTATGTTTTAGAACACAAAGAGGATATGTGGATTACAGAAACAACTTAAACAGTTCTGATGATCACATTTCTTCAATCCAACGTGATTTAGAAGCATCAAGATCGGTTATGTCATAAAATACTAGTTTTCAGGGTTTCAGTTCCAGACAAGCTAGTTTACACTAAGTGATTTCATTTTAAACTATTCAGCAACCAATTTATTAAGGGTTGATTTGGCAAAACTTACTTTTAGTTTGTTTCAGGGCTAAAGCATGGAAAAGTTAGTTACTTCACTTATAAATAAGCTAGTTTATACTAAGTGACTTCATTTTAAGCTATTCGGCAACCAACCAATTTAGTGTTCAAAAATATTACTTCAAACGCACAATGCAAGTTAGTTGTTTTAAATTTTGATCTTCATTAAAATAATGGTTACCAAAAAAATTGAAATGTCCACACAGTTATTAACTTTTTAGAACAGGCTCTGTGTTATCCAATGCTTAACTTAGTCTCAAGAAAACCCTATCCAACTTCAAATAAGGCTAGATGCAGGCTTGTTTGTGGGTAAGAGTAACTATTTGCCTAAGATTCAGCTCATGTAGGTATTCCATCTAATATAACTGGTTTAAACACTTGTCAAAACTACCAGATGGTATTAAATAAACGGAATGGACAGGCAAATCCAAATCCATATCTTGGAAAATAGAGCAGTTAAAATTGAGCACAAACTGAGTAATTGGCCACTGTGGATATCACAATCGTACCAACTATAGTTAGTTGAGAAAATGTTCACTGGAACTGCAAAATATATGATAGAGCATACTAAAGATCTTTTATTCAGGATCCAGACATTCTAAGTCTACGAGGAAACAGATGAGAAAAGAAAAATGAGAAGAACAATGTAAAAACCACTGTGCACAGGATTAGAAACTTCTGCAAGTTTTAATAGTCATTCAGGAGAACATTAGAAAATTTCTTTATTTTTATTATGCTATCAATCGTGCATGCTTTCACATCCAATTTTTGATAATTAATTCATGCAATTATCTGGAGGTATCACCCAGAATACCTTCCAAGTCTCAGAAAGCAGCAAACACAGATAGAGTTTGCACAAATGAGATAACAAACAAAAGTCAGAGATAGAAGCTCACCTCATGATAAGGAAACTCATCGGTTTCAAGCATTCGGACAACCTGGCTCATTTTAGGGCGTTTCTCAAAATCAGGATCAACACACCTAAGCGCAACCAGAAGTGCACACTTCAAGGCACGGGTTGTGGGCCTAACTTCAAGATTAGGGTCCACAACTTCCTCTGCTCTCCTGTTCCCTACCATCATTTTCAGCCACTCAACAAGGTTAACCTGCCACATATGCCATAATGGCTTGTTACTGAAGGGCTTGCTCAACTTCCCAGTTGTACTACCTGGAGTAGCATATATTTACTTTTACTACTTCAATTACCATACAGAAGAAATTAATATAGTACCTCGTTGGCTGGACGCCCATAGTCCACAGGGTCTCTTCCAGTAACAGCTTCCAGTACCAGAACACCAAAACTGTAGATATCACTCTTTTCATTCAACAAGCCAGTATTTGCATATTCAGGAGCCACATAGCTGAAATCCACAAAGACACCTAGTTATGAAAATCCCCAACAGATAACAACTGCATTGAAAAAATTCAGTGGGACAAAAGTGAAAAAGGCCGCTGAAAAGAAAATATACCCAAATGTTCCCATCACTCTCGTTGTTATATGGCTTTCTCCAGATCCCAAGAGCTTAGCTAAACCGAAGTCAGAAACTTTTGCATTGAACTCATCATCAATCAAAATGTTACTAGATTTTATGTCACGATGAACAACTTTTGGTTCTATAGCTTCATGCAAATAAGCAAGTCTGCAAAACCACCATTTGATACCATTTAACCAAGGCAGTTGGTACTCGATGCTTTTCACGTACGTTTTGATGTCAAAATTAATTTGCACACATGCTCTATGGGAATATTCAAATGAAAATTTTTAAATTGGGTGGTACCAATCATTTAAAGTCCCTGCCTCACAATAATCAAAGACAATATGATTGTAATAATTTTCAACAAATTTGATTCCTGATGAGAAAAAGAAAAAGCCTGCCAAGCAGTCAACAGATAGAAATCTACTTACGCCCTTGCCGTGCCAAGCAGAGCCTTCATACGGGCTTCCCATGGTAGGGTGCCACGTTGTCTCATAGCCCCATGAAGCCACTGTTCCAGGTTGCCATTGTTTACATACTCATATACCAACATCCTGCACACAAAACAATGCAATCTCAGCAATAAAAGTACAAATAGAGAAAACAAAGCAAGAAGATAAAACATAAAAATAAACAAATTGGATGCTACATTACGTACCACATAAAAACCAGAAGTCATGGCATGTAAAAAAGGGCATGAACTTTGATCTAGTAAAGAAGCTAACCTGTGAACTCCTTCTATGCAATAACCAAGAAGCCTAACAAGATTCTTATGTCGAACGTGGCCAATGGCCTCTACTTCAACCCTAAATTCTTTCTCCGCTTGGCCACTGCAACATAATTTGTCATTTAAACATATACAGTATCAACACAAGTATTACGACAAGGATGACAGGCTGGAGAGAATTTGAAATACAGAACAGATACTCACAGATTATTAAGAAGTTTCTTAACAGCTACCTCTGTGCCATTGACTAATCTGCCTCGATAAACAACCCCATAACCACCTTCCCCAATAACATACTCGGCTGAGAAACGATTTGTTGCAATTTCAAGATCTCTAAGCGTGAACCAGTGGCCCCACCCAAGGTGAGATATTTCTGGTAAACCAATTAAAGGAGATGCCATAGCAAGCCCATAAAGCTGTTTTCTGCCATTACCAGAGCTTCCTTCCTCTCCTGATTGAGAGCTACAGGCTCTTTCATGATGGTATATTGAACTGCATTGGCTTATATCATCAACATCACTTGATTTACTCCTACCCAAATGAACTAACATCTTGTCTGAGTTCTTATCACTTGATATATCGTTTACAGTCAAGAATAAGCTTTCTGGATGATCATGTGTGCTTTGATCCCCAACTCTGTCAACCCTGATTTCCTTTGAAACACTAGGGATTTGGCAAACAGAGTACTTGTCTAAGGTTCTTCGAGATTTTCTTCTAAACATGACCCATATTGATAAGATACCCAGAATAAGGACTATAAATGCACCCACAGATATGCCGATCAGAACCCATAGTTTTATGCCACCATATTTCTTTGATAACTCTGTGTTTAGACTTCCAGACGACATTCTTTTGCAAATTGGATCAAAGGAAGAAATTCTGCTTTGTCCCTAATTTCTGGATAATAATTAATTCATTGAACCCTGGATCCCAGAAACAAGTCACATTAACATAAAGCACTAATTCAAAATCTACATCTAAGAGTGTCAAAAATTCTGATTGCACTTTCCATTGTATCTAATGCGGTTGCCAAAAACTGCAGTAAGTCACACCACTGCCAAAGTAATTCTTTATTTTAATTTAATCACGGCTACATTTAATAAGTACCGAAGCACACTCAGCCAAGTCAAACAGCAGCATGGGCATGGAAACCAGAAAACACATTTCGTTCTATACTTCCCACAAAAACGGTGGCCTAATGAACCCTCTTATTTGTTCCAGGCATTTAAACAATCAATGGGAAGACCTTATTAATGAAACCATGTAAATGTCATAAACCAATCAGAAATCAAACAGAATAACATACCCATTAACCTGAAACACGGCTAATTTAAACAACTCCCAGATCTAAATCTTTAGGGGATATAAGAGAGCAAAATCAAAAACAATCATGTCTCATGATCCAAGCAAAGGAGGAGGAAAAACAAAAGAAAAATAAAAAAGGACAAGAAAGAGATGTGAGTCTAACAAAAAGTAAATTACAACGAGAGAAGCTCTCACCTTTGCAAGTGATCTGAACTTAACCCCCTTGATCTTCTTCCTTGAGAACCCAAAGGAGCAAAGAAAGGGCACTTTTTTGATGTCAGCAGAGGCTCAATGAGCATAGAATCGCAATGCCGAGATGAAATACAAAACCAAAACCCACCAAAAGAAAACCAAGAAAGGAAATGAGGGAAAAAAAGAATAGCCCAAAAGAGGTTAAGCAGCTGAAGAGGAGTAGTTTAGAAGTAGAAGGGGGTGGCCTGCAGAGGGCCAAAGAGAATTGAAGAAAACAATCACAATAATGCCAACGACACTGCAATTTTTTTTCCTTAAACAATGCCAGAACAAAATCTAATCATTATAAGTGGGCAGTGTTTTTTTTTTTTTTAATGGTGAAGGAATTTCGAGAGTTGGGAGATGCCTGATAACAGCAAAGTTGGGTAAAATGGTTGGTGGGGTTTTGAGAATGTAGAGGAGAGAGATTGACGCATACCAGAAAAGCTGGAAAGAACGCTTGGTGTGCAATGGAGGAAACCAGACAGACAGAGAGAAAAAGAGAGGGAAAAAAAGAAAAGAAAGAGAGTGAATAGTAAAGGAAAAGCAGGAAGCAGGTGCACAGAAGAGTGCATTTATAGCAGGGGTGAGAAAAAGGATAAATGGAGAATGTGAAAAAAGGAAAACTGGAGTATGTGAACATGAATGAGAGAGAGACAGATTCAACTTTTAGAGACAAGAAGGGAACAGCAAATCTAGGATTTTGTGAGGCGAATTTACAAATTTGCCCTTACCTTTTGACGTGATGGAATTCCATATCCTTTGGAATTATTTATTTTTCTATAATAACTAATAATCAGTTATAGGAGGATATGGAATTATTTATTTTTCTATAATAATTAATAATCAGTTATAGCATATGGTCAATCCTCTCATAATATATTGAAAATGTAGATATTGTTTTTTTCATTGAAATTGTGAACATAGACTAGTCAACTTTTGACCATTGGGACTGGATGGCGTTGAAGTTGCATAACCGCAACTTGAATGGATTTTGGTATGAATGGTTTTTGATTTAGCGGACGCTACGTGTACTTGGGCATAAATCATAAAAAAAAAAAAAAAAAAAAAAAAGAAGCTTCAATAGGTATTTTTCTTACTTGGAAAATTGTTTGGGGAGCAATTCTTGGGTAATCTTGGAATTTCGAGTTTTTGAACAATTACATGAACCTAGTGTGTATTATAACATAAGATTGGTTCTGATTATTCTACTATCTAAATTACAAAAAAAAAATTAATTGATAATGCAAATTAAATTTTAAAAATCACACTCGTTCATATTAAGAACATTACGTATTTATAATGATATTATTACATTCTTCCAAAAAAAAAATTATGTTATTTTGCCGTGATTGTATTGGTGTATCCCATATCTATATACATTATACCAATTTTTATAGATTTCAAAATTTAAAAGTGTAAAATTGAGAGACATATGATTACGTAGATAATTTTTCAGATTTACAAAATATTGAATTTGTAAATAGAAGTGATGTGAATTTTGAAAATGCCTATATATTTACACCATCTTGAACTTATATTTGTGTAAGTACATAGTTCGTGTGATGGTATTTTGAAAGTTGCCACAAAAATTTAAAAGATAAGAAATACATCGTTGAAATTGAATAATAGATCCATTTATTTAAACTTCAAAATAAATTGCTTGCATAATACTGAAAATATGTGAATGAAATAAAAATAAATAATGAAAGGCATATTTGCACCAGAAAAGATCAAGGAAAAAGAACTTATTAATATAAATATAAAATTATGAGGATAAAGTTCTCTCTCTCTTAATATCAAAACCATCAAATTGAATGCATGAATCAGAAAAACAATCAGAGTCAAACAATTAATATAGTATAAATAACAAATAATTTAAAAAAATATTCACAAAATAAGAGAATCAATATGACCTAATGATTTCATTGTTTCAAGCTATGTCATTGATCTCCTTTTGCCTCCCTCATGCCGGCTTTAAAACAAATAACAATCAAAAGACTTGATGAGATGGTTTTATAGGATAAATTATAGAAAGAATAAATAATTGGTTTATGGAATGCAATAGGAGAATAGGGAAGAGAGAGAGAGAGAGAGCAGTATTTTTTTACTAAAAAGTAAAATTTTATTTGGTTCCATAAATTTTTTTCCAACTAATTAAATATTTAAAGGTGAAATAAGTATATATCATTGTTCGCATAAATTTCGTTGTCTGCAAAATTAAATCACAAGACAAAGAAAAATAATGGACAAATTAAATTTATATAATATATATATATATATATATATGAGAATTACAATTTATCAGAGAAAAAATATAAATTCCCTAACAAAACTAATCCCCTGATTCTTCTCCCAATATATATATGATCCAAGGGCTTAAAGCTTGTTCTTGGATATATGGTGTAGTATCCCTTGACTTGGTAAAAGATACTATGAAATTTCTTTGAAACCCGAACCTTGACTCCGAGATCAAAGGAGTTGATGACTTGATGCTTTGAAGAGGTATAGGACCTTTGCGGTAGCAATACATCGTCGCAGCAAGAACTTGAAGCTTAAAGACTTGAGTCTTGGGGCTTGAGAATATATGAATATGCATGTATGTGAATGTCCATATGAGTCTCTAGTTATCCCTTTATATAGGTGTTCAGCAGGAGACTTCGAAATAACTTGAACACATTTAATAATTATCTCTTTGGTGCACATATTAAAAGATAATATCAAATATTTTTGACTTGATTGGTCCATGTACATAGATGCTCCACGTGTCCTGACTTGATTAGTTTGAGATTTCTAGGCCACCAGATTTGATTTGATTGACAGGATACATCTCCATCTTAACACTTGTCAACATTTGCTTTGTATAACATAAATATTAGAATATTAATTAAAATTAACTATTTATTATTTGAAATTTAATTTAATAAATTTCAATATATAAATAGAAAATTTTAAATAATAACTAATATATTATTTACACATGTCATTTTTTAATTGGCTCAAAAATTAAGCCGTCTACAAATGCCCCCTTGAGGCTTGTTCACGAACAATGTCATCTAATAAATTTCTAAGTGAATAAGTCACAATAATTAATTCTGTCTTACAAAACCAAACAAATCACCAATAGCAGCCAACGTAGATAGAGTTCTTCATCCTACAGGAATCAATTTTTGTTTTTAAAGAAGCTTGCAAAATCTGAAAGATTGCAAATTGAATTGCAATCAGCCAATCAACACTTAGTAGAGTTGAACTTCTATGGGAATTAGAGTAGGTCTGATTCAACCGAAACTCATTCTCTCAATTGTATTAGAATTGAAATACTTGAAAATAACACTATAAAAAGAGCATCCCATGAAGTTAATTCCATCCATTGATTATTGGAGAAGCTTTAAAGATTTGAGTTGAGAATTTAGGTTTATTCATCTGTTCAATTGGGTATATCTTTTCCTTCTCAATTTCTGCACACTAACTGTTTGTAGATAATCCTCATAGAGCTCATATGACCGTTGCTACTTCTATTCAATTGGCTGATCATTACAATTGAAACAGAGTTGCTTAGACTTCTTTGGCATTCATCAA
>JACGDI010005583.1:147840-178865 GCA_014898725.1 Jacaranda copaia
TATTATTTACACATGTCATTTTTTAATTGGCTCAAAAATTAAGCCGTCTACAATCATAATTTGATATAGTGGTGAAAAAACTATCATTTTGTTAATGTAAGAGAACTTTTCTTTTTATATAGTATAAATAATTATGTACAAAAATCATTATTTATATTGATGGTGAAAATTGCCAAATAAGTACATAAATAGAACGTAAATTTTACTATCATTGTGATTTAATTGTTAAAAATTTCTAGGGCTCCAAATTATTGGAAAATGTATGCATATACGCAATTGATTGACTTTTTTACTAAGCCGCTTAAGCAACATTTTAAATACTGTCTTAACGGTACTTATTCCAGGGTAAAATAGTCAATCCAATCCTAATAAACAAAAGCCTTTTTTCACTGTCATTATGGGGATAAAGCCTCTATCGGAGGAGGAACAAAGTCCTTGATTTGAAGCATAACCTTTCCATTAAAGTATGGGTCAGACAAATCCCTTTCCAATCTTTATATACTTTATCAAGATTAATTAGGCAAATGGTGTAATTAAAAGAGGGGAGTATGGCCAATTCTCCTGGACCACACTTTTGCGGCCCATCCACTTAAAACTTTGACCGCAGATGAAAGAATCAGGGCCGTTCCAAAGCCAGCATTTCATATAATTCTGTGGGCTTTAGAAGAGTTGTTGTATGGCAACAAAAGATCCTGCACGTGCACCACATTTATGGCACGTGGGAGGGTTCTTCGCTTTTTCCAAACATTCTTATATCTGTACGAATTTTGGTTAGGAATTGTTTGGGGAAAGTTTTAAAATGGGTAGTATTAGTTATTATACGGCTTAACTTAATTGGGGTGGATGGAGTCATGGAGACAAGAAAACACTATGTTGAGTAAATTAATGCTTTTTCTTAGTTTGGCAGAATCCAGTTTTGAGTCACTTCAAGGTTTGATGCGTTTCAATTTTACAGAAATCAAATTTATCAGCCGTATTATTTTTCCATTTTTCAAAAAAATTGGGATGGAAGGAAATAATGTTGCTGTGAGATCAATTTCGCATTGGTTCGCACCTAATACGCATTTGAATTATACTTGTGCGCGATAAGATACAAGTTATAAGTCCTCAAATTTGAAATTACGTATTGGATTTTATGTGAACTAGATCAAAATTGTGAATTTAATCCTACTGAAGGGTCACTTTATATTGTGGACAAACTGAATTTTGAGAAGCTTACAACCATCACCATGTATTAGGTAAAATAAATTTAAAGCAAAAAATAAAAAATAAAAATTATTGCGTTTATTGTCACTAAACAAATCCAGTGGCATCAAGTCTTTCCTATCACGTGGGAGGTTTCGTGTTCGACCCGAATAAGTGTCTTTGTGTACACATTGTGTGTGTGCCTTTTGGTTGTGGTTTTGTGGAGTTTGTGTTTTCATTTTTTTGATTTGAAATTTATATTCTATTAATTTGTTGTAAGATTGATCTTCTTGATTTGATAATTGAATTTATAGATTTATTGTAAACAATATTTTCAAAAAAAAAAAAATAGAAATTTTTTCTATCTTTCTTGATTGCTAATTTGAATCGAGTTTGAACGTCAAATTTTACTGTCCGCACAAACAAATAAATTTATCAAAGTTAACACCAAAGTTTTTTGTTTCTAATTAATTTTGTTTGTTCAAATAGTGAAATGTTTTATTAATATACGAACCATATTCTTGTTTGGAAGAATGTATATGTTGAGACAGTGAATAGTCTTCAATTTTTCATCAGCTCAAATATTTATTTTGCTCTCAATGAACTTCAACAATTATGATGGCTTTGTATAATTATATTATTGTTCTACCCGTACAACTTGTGGGTTCAAGTTTTTATGACATAAAATGTATATACATATATATATATATATATATATGTATATTGGTCTGGCTATGTGTGGGGAGGTGCATTCACAAATGGGCATTCAAAATAATTAGACTCATTTATATCTAAGTGAGACATGAGAAGAGTTGGATCCACCATTGTCTTGGCCAAGACCGACCTAGTTACGCTTTCCTAACAAGTACCAAATTTATTAAGGAACAAGGCTTCAAGAGTCATTTATATACTAATAACCAATGTTTTTAACATTGGATTGGCACCAAATTGATGACTTTATTGATTACCGATTCAGTCAACTTAATCATCGATTTGATCAATATGATGTCATAATAATATAATAATTATAAATAATTTTATAAATATATATAATATTTTTAATATTAACAAAAAAAATAATATAGGAAAAATCAAAGAAATTCTTTCACCAAATTTTAGTCATTTTTTCAAGTTATTCTTCAAAAAAAAAAAAAAAAAGACTATTTCAATTAAATAGTCAATTGTAAATATATAACATAACTCTTTAATGTTTCCTAAGTGACCATCCCTTGTCAAGTTTCAAGTTCAACACTTAATAAAATAAGTTTTGTTGCACTAAATGTCTAATATAATTCAAGAGAAATTAGTCTCTAAGTCCCTTCTTTGTCTGTGGCTTAGGGCATCAAGACAATTCTGAGCATCCATATAATATTGCTTATTTTATTCCCTTGCAAATATAAAGACCAAATTTATCCCATCCTCTATTTTAGGGATTCGACCCCCTGAACTTTCTCTAGGGTTTGTGCTTTAATAAGCTTGCTCGTGCCATTTGACTTCATCCTAAAATATTCATGCTAAATCTATGCCACTAGCTTGATGTCCTATTTAAAAAAAAGAAGAAGAAAGAAAATGTTGCAACCAATAATACCAAGGTAACTTTGATTGTTTAAGCATACAATGGCAGAACATAACAGTTGGGTTTGATTTTGAAAAGGAAAAAGCCAACAAGTTTTGAAGATTGATGTGTGTTGGAATTAATTACGACTCTAGAGAGTATGTTAAGTGGAGAAGAGATGAGAATTCTTTTGGAATCTCAATCCCAAATTGAAAAATAAGTAAAAGAGAGTACCTTTATTAGATGAATATTTTATTAAGATTTTAAATTATTTTAAGGTTTTTTGGACAATGTCCAAGTGCATGGAAATTATACATACATATATATTTAATAATCAAGACTTAGCTCTTAGCACTTTGCACGTGCACAATGTGACGTGGACTAAATTCAAACTATATTTTAATTCAACATTTAATTAAATAGATAATTCAATTAATTATTTAAATTATATTTTTAATCAAAAACAATATGACTGCTAGGAAAAAGACAAGATTATTATAATTGATGTATTGTTTAAACTAATAGACATAACTATGTGAATAGTTGTTGTAACATTATATAAGGGGAATTAATCTACACAAATTCATTATGTGTTTTTTAAAGCAAAGTATTATTATTCTTCAGCAAAAAGATTTCTTATACTCTTTTCAATTATTCTCAACATCAATAGAAATTTTAAGTAGGAATTTTAGAATACTGACTGCAATTCCTTAGGTGTTTTAGTTGAATTCTAGGGGTAAATTACCGTAGTTTATGTAGCACAAATAATTGGGGCAATTATCATTTTAAAGACAATGTAGGCAGTCTTTGCACCCAATTAAGCACATTGGACTTCCAACTTTTCAATTTTCTAGCAATGTGTATTTAAGAAATAAAAGAAAAGCCCTAACCCTTTCACTTTTTATAAATTTCAATTTTTTTACTTTTTTTAGTTAAAAAATTAAAAAGTGTGAACCGCCGGTTAATCGATTGAAATGGTAGCGAGTTGATAAGTTTTTTTTTATCGATTTTGATCAATTTACACTGATTCAATTGATAATTAATTTTTTCACTTAAATTGAATTGAATTTATCACCAATCACTAATCATACCAATCGGTCTATTTGATTTTCAAAACCATTGAGACAATGAAAAAGTGCATATATGTACTTAATTGTGCATTTGTACTGCAACATGTTTATATGATTTTTTCATCATTTTATCAATTCACTATTTTAAATTAATGCTGCGCTGAAAACCAACTTCGAAGAATATAAGTCGTTTGGCGCTCATAATTTGTTGATGATGATTCCCCAGGAGCCGCTTACACTGCTGCTGTCCGGGATTTTCATTTTTGGCGGTGGGGCAATGATTTTTCGTATTTATTTCTATCATAATAAAATATGTTATTTGTTATCCCTAAAGGATAAGGGTGCACATCTTGTGGGTTGAGTTAATTTCAATTAAAAAAAAATATCGAGTAATAAAAAATTAGGATACAATTTATTAAAAAAATATAATATTAACAGCAAAATAATAACCAACAATTTAAAATTTATCACTTATAACATTTATGAAGTCACCGCAGCTTTTATTTTTAAATAATAATAATTTTTATTTTGTAATAATATAATTCAATATTAACAAAAATTATTGTAAATTACTGAAATTCCTATGATGATAATTAAGTGATAATAAAAATTATTACTATAATTTGCGATGAGATTTTCATTGTCACTAGATTGTTATTATAATTTAAGAGCGTCACTAATTATTATTTGTGACAACTTAAATACATTCTCATTTCAAAAAAGATTTTAAAGAAATAAAAAACTTTTAATTATTATTATTATTATTATTTAATTTTATACACACCGAATGTCAGTTTACACTTAAAATCAAACCATCATCACAGAAAACTACATACATAACTGCATATACTAGAAACATGTTAACGTGTGTATTTATAGAGTTAATTATTAAAATTCCCTTATATTCATAAAAATAATCCTGTATTTTTCAAAATTATAAATATGACCTCACAACTAAAGAATATTCATTAAAATTGATAGAAGTTGGCAAATGACATTTTTAGTCCAACCACGATGTTGAAGTTTCTTTTCCAGTAGGAGGAAAACAAGAAAACTGGAAGCCCAAAAATAACAATGAACTACCCCCTCATTCCCTGAACCAATTTCAATCGCTTCTCACCTGCCTGTTCAGAATTTTTTGTCTAAAAAAAGGGTACTGAAATCCGATCCCAACCAAAACCAACCCACCCACGCCTGCGAGTCTGCGACCACCACTCCAGTTAGGGCACTACCATATGGAATGCGAGGCCACCAACCAAGCTATCCCATGGTTATAGATTTTAACTCCATAAAAAATTACGGCACTCTTAATTGATAATTACTGCTAAAAATTTATAATTTAATTATAAAATTAATTTAAAATAAATATTTTTATAATTAATTCTTAATAAAACTAATTCATAATTAATTAATGATTATTCTTATATATATATATATATATATATATTTTTCTATAAATAATGTATAAAGCTAATTTATTATTATAACTTATAGTTGTAGTAATAAAATTGATTTTATAACAATTTTTTCATGACATATTATTAACCTTTTGATTGTGCAACGGACAATACCTCACATGATCACATGTTGGCATGTAATCACTACTGCAAAAGTGAGTCTTTGAGGCTATTTCTTTTGCCTTGAAAAATTTGAAAATCGTATATAATATATATATATATATATATATAGGCAGTTGGATAAATAACCTCCATAGTTGCATACGTGAATTGTATAGAGACCATTTTAGAAATTTTCTTTATATGAAATAATAAAGGCATTTTTTTATTCTTTAAGAACTGTTTTACCTTTATACTGATGACTATTTTGAAATATGTCTTTATATATTCGCTTCTAATTATATAATTTTATTATAGTAAATTGAATAGTAAAATATGGGAGCAAACCAATAGGTTAACTAGTGAGGCCATACCCCCTCCTCCCCCCCAACAAACCACCACATCTAGTATCCAACCCTCAATATATTGTATGCATACAACTATACCTATAGTGGGGGTGAGGTGGACATAGTGGGTAGTGGGACAAGCCAGCCGGTGACTAAAATTTCGTTAATAGTTGAATTTTGAATATCATACATATAAATATGAAGACGTTGCTATTAAACTAATTTATTTTTTTATGTCCCTTAAAAATTATAGTGTATAATTACAACTAGCTCTAAAGGCATTTTTATTTCAAATATTTTTTGTAAAGAATACCTCAAGACAATAGAATATGATCCCTTCTTAGCTGACATCAGTATTTTTTTTCCAATAACATCAACGATAAGTGAAATTTGAAGTAGACATCAAGAGAAGCATTTATACACTACAATTCAGTATTACAAAATACAATTTTTGAGGCTATTTTGTTTTTCCTTTAAAAGTTTGAAAATTGCTTTTAATACATTTGGAGACATTTGGACAAATAGTCTCCACAGCTAAAGTCCCCAATTATATTAGAGAAAATTTTATAGATTGCCTTTATATAAAACAATAGAAACATTTTTTTAGTATTCAGGGGCTACTTTACCATCATTTATGGGTTATTCTAATATGTGCCTCAATACATAGGCCTCCAAACAATTTATAAGGACAATTAATTTTATATTGCGTACTTAAATTATTATTGATGACTATTTTGAGATAATCCTTTATATATTTGCTTTAATTATATAGTTTTGTTTTAGTTAGTGATTAAACCATTTAATTGGAGGCAAATATATAAAGACACATTATTTGTCAAAAAATATATAAATATATACATATGAAGACAAATTTCAAAATAGTCACAACTAATAATTTAAGTGGGCAATTTAATATTAATTCCTCTTATAAACTATTGCAATAATTTTTGAGGCCCATGTATTGAAGCATATATTATAGTAACCCATAAAATGATGGTAAAATAGCCCCTAAAGAATAAACAAATGCCTTTATTATTTTATACAAGGGCAATTCATAAAATGATCTCTATATAATTTGTGACCATAATCTGTAGGCTTTTGTCCAAATGCGTCCATATATTTTTGAGACAATTTTTAAGCTTTTAAAGGCAAAAAGACAGCCTCAAAATCTCTCTTTTGTAGTAGTGATATATAACTTTTAAAATATAAAAAGTAATTATGTAAATAGGCAAGAATTTTTAATAATCAACCTTATATGTATATATACCTATAAAATAAAAGCCCTTATATGTATATAGAGATTTATGTTAGGAAAATAGGTAATAGGATAAGAAATAATAGCCTAAGTTGAATTTTAATGTTCTATCCTTAAGATAGAATTTGCTACCTATTGCAGCATTGGGTTACAACAAATTTGTCTACCAAGATAAAACAAGCACCTCGAATTACTATTGCAGAATATTAATTCGACAAAAGTTATTTGTGAGAGAGAATGAGAGTCGTGTATTGAGCGATTTTCTTTTATTCTTGAAGAGTAGTAAGACTTCTCTATTTATAGATTAAAGTCAATTAGGGTATGAATCTTTACAGAGATGTAACATTTAATTCGTTGTGTCTATTAGTCCCATAAATTATAATTATTAAGCATAATCATATCTTTTGATAAAAATTATGACTTAACAAACTCGATTAATTAAAAGATACATCAATTGATTAAATTAATGAACCGAATAATAAGTCAAATTTGAATAAACTAGCTGACAAAAGTTAAAACCAAATAAAAAATTTGACCTAAAATTAATTGATGACTCAAGGACAAGGGCTCCTTGTGACGATGAGCATGTGCACCTAAAGCACAAATGTGCGTTTGTTGCTGCTCTAGCATTGGCCCATGCGCATGTGCAGGAGGTGCAGTGCACTGCACTGCAAGTCCCTTCCACTCTTGGACTTCTTAGAACACAAAGTCTTGGAATCAATTCATAAATAAAGATGCTTCTTTTACACACATATTCCAATATGGGTTAATAAATACTCCTATTTATATCCTCGCTTTAGAGTCCTTCCAACCTCCGACTCTCATAACCAATCTTGTGTATTAACACCTTATTCTATACATGGAAAATTCCAACAATTTTCCCTAATTTTCAATGTATAAGATACCACTGGAAATTTAATCTCTCAACTCTGAGGTAGGTTATGGTATAGACTAGGTGTCTTTCGATTTGAACCTTATAAGACAAGCACATCGGAATTTCGAAGTAGCCATAGCTTTGAACTTGAAATCCTACAATGACTTACTACTTGCATGATGTTCCCTCATAACTTCAACTACGCACACATTTATGGCCTTTTTATACATCTTAGGAATTCATAATTACCTTATAGGCTAGCTTTGAATCTTGCAAAAGTAGCCACACTTCTTGCAACTAGATAGATGACTCTAATATAATGCACTTGTATGATTTGCATTTCCATTTAGACCTAGACCCTTCAAAGAAAAATCCTAACCTCTATTTTTTCTCTATCCAAGCATGCACTAGTCAGAGATAATGTTTGAAGAGCTTTCCTCTTCACACTTTAGTGCATAATTGGTCATAATTACATGTGGTTTTCAATTGAACCAGTAGGCTAGATGTCACTCTAACAATAGGTTGGTTTCCACAAAGAAGTGATCTCTTACTTCAAAAGCTTTAAGCCAATCTCCTTAGAAGTTTTCCATACCAAATCCTTGCCTAGGCCTTTTGTAAAGGGATCTGCCAAGTTTGCCTTTGATGTCACATAGCTAATTGTTATAGCTGTGCACATTAACTATTGTCTTATGTAACTATGTCTAAGACTATTGTGTCTTGACTTCCCCTTGTAAATTTTATTGTAAGCTCATGATAATGCCGCCTCATTGTCACAAAAGATGGATATTGTTGGCATAGGCTTAGGCCACATGGGAATTTTCATCAATAAATCATTAAGCCACTCTGCCTTCTTTATCGCTATTGCTAACACAACAAATTCAGACTCCATTATAGAATATGAAACTATGGTTTGTTTCTTGAAACCCCAAAATACAACTCCTCCATATAAGGTAAACACCCAACCACTAGTGGACTTTGTTTCACCCGAGTTAGTTGCCCAATTTGCATTAGTATATCCTTCTAATATTGTTTGGTATCCCTAATAAAATCTAAAATTGAAAATTATTACCCAATGTAATGCACGGGATCAAAACTAGTTAATAATATAAGGAGATACAAAAATTATATATTAATATAGAGAGTTACAAAAATTGATATAGAAAATTACATATATATTATATATGGAAATATATTGACATGTAGAAAAGAGAAATATGGTAATATATTATAGAGAGTTACGTATATTATACATGAAATATATTTACATGACAAATATGAATAAAACTAACTTATTTAAATTATTGCCATATAAAAAATATACTTAAAATAGATTTCAACATCATTTTACTTTATATATATTAGATTTGAAAATTCATTTCATTCAATAAAGATTAGTGAACAATCACACACCTTTCAAGTTTCTTGAGATTTCGTCCTATCTAAACATTGTAAAAAATATATATATAACAGAAGTCCATTTCATTAGGAAAAGAAAAAAAAAAAAAAAGAGTAAGCCCAATACACGAAGTCTAGCAGCACTTTATCTTATTTGGATTTTTGCTCGTATTAATTAACAAGTCGTGTTGGTTGAAGCAGTTTAATATGTTGATTGCATTTTAATATAGTTTTAATTATATTTCATTTTCTTACTATGTTTTTTATGGGGAAAAAAAATTATGTATATTTGAATCAATAAATAGTGACGAAAAAGAAAGGAAAATATAAAGATGCAACATTAAAGTATAAAATTATGTTCTTTAAAACATGAAAAGAAAAAAAAAAATTCTTAGTGTTTTTCTCGTAAAATTCAAGGTCCAAACATAGAGTTAAGTTCTTATATATGGATTTCTTCTTAAGTCCAAAGATTTTGTGTATATGTCTTATATGTGAAAATATAAAACGGTATTGATCACCTCATATCAAAATAATGTAAATTATATGATTGATATAACTCAGTCCTTAATATTTTCATATATTATACATATAGCAATTTTATTTTTCTTCTTATGCCAATGAAATTTAGAAAACCAACTAAAGCCTGGAGGATTCAATTCAATCTTATTGGAGAAATTTAGCATGAAAATATGCATACAGGTCATTATCCAAGAAGGTTGGTTGTATTAAGTAGATCAATTCGGAGAATATAGCCCAACTTTATCTATGTTGGAGGCCCAAAGAAATCCCAGATCCATTAAGGACATTTCAGGGTGTTAATAGATCGAATTTTAATTTTAATTTAAATTCGATTTGAATTCAGTTTCAATTTTAGAATTTTTATCTAATTAAAATATTTAATAAATTAAATTTAATTATAAATATTTATAATTTGAAATAAGTGGATTAGATATTGAATTAAGCAATTTGATTAGTTAAATATGCGAATCCAAACTTTAATATTTTTTATTAAATTAATACTCTTATATATAATATTAATAAATATTTTAAAATAAAATCTATATATTACATTGACCTAATATATATTAACGCCAATATTACACTATTTATATTAAGTTTTTAACCTAAAAATAAGAGGAATATTGATAAAATGTCAAATATAATAATATATAATAGTACATTTATGCATTAATATAATGTGAAATAGGAATTTAATATTCAAATATTTAACTTTTGGATTAATATATATTAAAAAGTTGTTAAAATTTCAAATAAGATATATATTTACTTTATAAGTACAACATTTTTATAAAATTCAAAAGGAAAAAAAGAAAAGAAAAAAGAATAAATTGGGTTGATTTTTGAATTGGATTTAGATATGATGCTAACTAACAAAAATTTTATAGGATTTTGGATTGGATTTGGATTTAGATTAGGATTCGAATATAGCAAATTCGATCTGGACCCAACCTATTTACAACTCTAATATTATATTTAGAACTAGTTTGGTTGAGATAATAAAGTAGGATATAGTATTTTTATCCCATATTATTTTTTATTTGGTTGGAGTGACAATAAATATTCAAACACACATGAATATCAAAAGCTTGTGTTTATGTGTGCAATTTCTATGATAAATTAACTTACTACTTTTTATAGGTTTATTTATTATGCCAATCAAACTATATTACAATAATAAAAAATTATACAAATTATTACACAATAAATAATTATAAGATAACTTAAAAATCTTATCAAAGTAACCATTAGATACCAGATGGACCTTTGATGTTGAAAGAGCCATTATTTTCTTATTTATTTGTTGATTTAAGTATTGTTGGATCAGCCAACCCAACTCAACAAATGTACCCTTGTTTCATAATCTCAATTCTCAACTAATCCGCAACCACAAGATCAAGGTCTAAAAATGCATTCAAAAGTCGATGTGCCGACAAGTTTTACATTCATGAATTGAGAAAGATGGACGAATTAATTTCAATCCATCATTTACGTAATATACCATCAGTCACAATATCACTATTTAATGATCCGCAAAATCTGTCACAAATCAATTGCCTGAATAAAGCATCTATCTAAACATAAAAACATATATAGCCAATCTCCCATTCTTTATTTTCTTCACATCTTTAGCTGTGCAACTGCTTCCGATCATCCGCCAATCTCAATGGGTTGAAGCTTCCTCCTAGATACAGGTACAGGGGATCCCTCCATCTCCTAGTGGCTCACCCGCTATTCTGTATTGATCCTCTGCGCGCGGCCCCCATCAACACAAATTGGGTTGCCCGGAAAGCAAGAATATATACCCTGTGCATGGATCGACTGTGGGCCCCAGCTTTGAATCAAATCACCTGCCCAAACTTGACAATGTTCTTATGGGCAAGGGGCTTCGAGAATACACAACGTAAAGCTCCGACTCACACAGACGGGAAGGGGGCCACAGCCAATACCCTAAAGTACACACACATGACTGGAAGAGGGGCTGGTAACAGAAGCGTATAAACGCGGAAGCACAGTCATGGGCAAGCGCTTCCTCTGCAAAAGTCCCGCAAACAAGCAAAGCCAAAGTGCGTTTCCTACTTTTGATTAAAGTAATCTCACAAACCACAGCTAAAGCGTTCCCTTTCTTTTTAATGTATCCAATACTTTTCACATGGTTAATCTTGCAGCAAAGCGAAGCAATCAGCACCCCATAACCGAATATCGAACAAAGATTTCTCAAATCCCTACCTTGCCCCCACATTCTTTTCTTCCAAGAGAGACCTAAAGGAAAAAAGATTGCTCCACATCTTAACCAAAGCATCAATCTCGCTCTCTCCCCATATATATATATATGTATGTATACTTTAATAACCCATGTTTAGTTGCGCTTTCCCAAGTGAAACTCTGCGGAAGAACCAGCACACAGGCTGTGGTGGTGGTGGTCGCGATTTTTCAAGAATTACGGTTGAAAAAGGAATAATAAGTAGTAGTGGTGTTGGCTAAAGTGGAAGAGTAGTGAGGGGCCAGTATGGCGAGTTCGTGTGGGACCAAAGAAGATGTGGGCCCACCAAGATCGCTCTCGAGGAGGACCACGGGAGAACTCACGACGGTGGACCCTGCTGATGACAAGGGTGCCATGGACAGTGAGCTGGTGCTGTCGTCGCTGGCGTCTATTGCCCCCATCCTCCGTGTGGTCAATGAAGTTGAGAACGAGAATCCCCGGGTTGCTTATTTATGTAAGATTGAATTAGTTAATCACACACATATAAACAATGTATATTTGATTATTGATCATGCATGCATGTAAATCTATCTCATGCTTTAGTCTTACCCTCTTTTTTTCTTCTGGTATCTTATGTTTTAGTTTTGCTACGGTGAAAGGTGGCTGGATATCATCAATTTATTGAAGTTTTGGCGGAAGTAGAAATGGATAAAAATAGTGGTGTCTTGTGAAATTGTTTGGCTTCTTTCTATTTCTAGTGTAGATTGTGGGGGGAGATATAATTTGGTTCCATGTTTGGTGACAATTTATGAAAGTTTGTGTTTTTTTTCATGTTCTTAATGTCAATTTCTATGCCAATATGATGTGGTTGCGGAAGAATATTTATAGCTTTTCACTAAAAAAATGAGTTTTAGTGATCGAATTTTGGTGAACTAATAAGTGAACGATTAATGACCACTTAATAACTAATTAGTGATCAATTTCAGTGTAATATTTTAAGAAAATTAGTGACCGATCAGTGACCGTAATTGGTCACTACTTCGGTTACTAATTAGTGACCAAACTCAATTAGTGACCGTAAAAAAGTCACTAATTAGTGACCAAACTCTTTTTTTTTTGTTATCACTAATATTAATAACTACATAAAGTGGACACTATTTTGGTCACTAATTAGTGACTGAATTCTTTTTATGGTCACTAATATTAGTGACCGTATAAAACAGTCACTAATTTGGTCACTGATTAATGATCAAATTATTTTTTAGTTAATTTATGACCAAATTTTCTTTTGGTCATTGATGTAGTCACTATTAATTAATGATTGCATTTTTCTATTAATAAACGGTCAAAAATAGAAAATTTTATTTTTTGCATATTCTTGTAATATAAAAGCATACAATTTATGTAACAACTATATAAGAAATAAAATCCTGTGTTTGTTATAAATATATAACTATATATAAGTTTTTAATAATAATATATGTATACATGAAAAATATAAAAATATACATACATATATAAATATGTAACCACTGAAAATTTCTTATATAATATTCATATAATTGAACATTAATTTATTATTGTATATATAGATATAGAAAGAAATAAACAAGAATAATATTCTTACACAAATAAAAAAAGAATTAATTATTATATACTATGATCCAATCCTATTGACTAGATAGGGGGTTGAGGAAGGGGTTTGATGATATAGTTGGGTCAAGTCCTACAACCAATAGCACATGTCAAGCTAGCTAAGATGCTTTCAACTAAGGCATCACTCAAACTAGTACTTAATCGACTAGAAGATAGAGCAGCATAGTGAGGACTTTTAGTGATAATGAACATGCCTTGCTAAAGGGTGGTAATGGAGTATTTATAACCTTTCTGGAGAGGTTGATATATCAATGATGCCTTTGCACATACATAGAGGACCTTTAGGTCTTTTCCATTTAATGTACTATTCTAGGTAGTGCCTCCTTCAGTTCCATAGGAGATGGCGATGTACAAGAGATGCGCACTATTTTGGCACTGCAAAAAAAGTGGTACTAGTGGTGGCACTCATCAGTAATGCGGAGGCATACCATCTATCAAGGCATTCAATGCTACAGGGAAGGATCACATTCATTTAACCTCCTAGGGTTGATGTAGGTACCTGTCTATGAGTCACTTGCGCTGGCTTCACTTGACATGACAAAACTCTGATGGATTTAAATATCTCCCTTGTTGAGTACTAAATGAACATTCTTGGTCTGATTGACCATACTCCTATCGATTGGACTAGATATTTATACTTGTGCTGGTGGAAAGGCCTCATGAGGTTGGGTCCGATATATCCTAGTTGATCGATAATAGGCTAGGCATAATGCCTAATTAGGTTAGCCTATGTCATATTTTTTGCTTGGTTGAGTGTTATTGGGCTGGACTTGTTGAACTATCCCATGTCATGAGCACTCCCAACTCTCGAGTCTTGATCGAGAGTATCGACAAAAATGGATGAGAAGTCACTGGCTTGAGAGAAATTGGATATACTTAACGAGGAGTTCAAAATTCTAGTAATGTTTATATTTCAAAAGTTGACTAGGGTTTCAGTGCATTTAATGTGATTGTTACGTTGGGCAGTGGGAAACTTTCATTTGCACTTTTATAGCATCTTGAGAGGTTGAACCTAAGATTTTACTTCTTTTTATGCTAATCAAGCTTTATTTTAATCCCACCAATTACGTAAGTCTTCCACAAACTTTGAGCAAGTTTTATTCTACTTAATTCGATGATATTCTTCATGAGTAATATGTTGAGTGTGTTTAGTGGTGGTAGTTGTAGGGACAGTAATAGTAAGGAGATGAGGTTGAATGAAAGGTTGGGTGACTTGACTAGCAGGTCAATGAGTCTTCTAGTGATAGTCGGGTCGATGTTAGGGATGAGGTTGGACCAAGTTAACCTCCTATCTCCTGTGGTCGATTGTTTAGTGGGATCATATCCAAAATTAAATATAAAGATCTTGTGTTGCTTAGATAGTTACACCATATTCCTCAGGGATTGAGTTGATTGTCCCTAGTCTTGATGATATGATGCATCAGTCTCTAGCTGGTTGCATTACAATTTTTGAAAATGCCCTTAAGTGTGGGCTCCAATTTTCTTTAGCGCCACCTATAGTTGGCCTCTTAAACGGTCTCCAAGTTTGCATAAGCTAGCTTTTTCCAAACTATTTCTTGACTTTGTATAGTTTCATTGTCCTGATACCAATGTATGACCAATCTTTGATTTTTGTCAATTTCTCAAATCTTTTCAACCTCCCAATGTCCAGGAAGTCGTGTAGCACTGAGGAGTTGGGCTTTTATTATCTCACAACTTGTCTTTATCAAAATTTTTTGGTGGTTCCCTTCTCCTCACATGGTCAAGATTGGAAAAAGCATTACTTTTTTATTCGAGCTCTTGGGGAAAGGGGAAGGGAGAAGGAGAGGGAGAGGGAGAGGGGGAGGGTTTAACATACTTAAAGGGTGGCTAAGAGGTCATGTTGATATGTCAGTGAATGAGAACTTACTTGGCTTAATACTTTCATTCACGACTTGGCTTACTATAGGCAAATGGAGGTGTAGGGGTATAGTGAGGAGAGAAACCTGGAGTTGGTAGATTTATCACCTACTCAACTAGGTCTGTTTGCTAATGCTCAACTAATCAAACAAATTAGCTTTGCGCCATGGTCGATTTGTGGACCAACTTTCTTAAATTAACTCCAAGTTCTTAATCAATATCCATGTTGGAATGTGTATGTCAGTGGAGCGACGTGATTACAATGATTAGCTACATGGTCAAATTTAAGATGCGTTCCACAAAATAGTTGAATTTACATAGTTCTTTCTTTAATCAAGTTTAGCTAGGAACCATGGTCAACCAGTAGGTTGACTTTAAATGATTAACTTATTTATTAGTTTGGGCTTAGAGCCGAAACTTGCGATTTGAAATCAATTTGTGATAGACTACAGGGTCAATTTTAAAAGATCAACTTATTTATTAGTTTGGGCTTGAAGTCATATTTTGCAATTTGAAGCCGATTTGTGGTTGACTATTAAGTTGACTTTAAACGAACAATGCATTTATTAGTTTGCACTTGGAGCTATAACTTATAGTTTGAAATCTATTTGTAATTGACTTTGAGGTCGATTTTAAATGATCAACTCATTTATTAGTTTGGGCTTGAAGACGTATCTTGCAGTTTGAAACTGATTTGTAGTCGACTATGGGGTTGACTTTCAATGGTATATTCATTTATTAATTTAAGCTTGAAACTGTATCTTGCGGTTTGAACCCAATATTTGGTCGACTTTGGGGTTGACTTTAAATGATCAACTTGTTTATCAACTTAGGCTAAAAGCCATAGTCGATGATGAGAGTGAATAGTTGTTGACAAATAAGTCATTTTTATTGATTTGGAATCATATTTTAGTATAGTCGGGTGGAGACCTTGGATTTTTTACAAAATATTTTTTCATGTTCACAGCATTCCATGGTTGAGGGAGCTTGTTGCCATTCATACCCACTAGTCGGTAAAATTTCTACTTTGCTACTTTAACCACCGAGTAGGGGTCTTCCCATTTTGAATCGAGTTTGCTCACTTTTTTTGAGACTTCAACTTTTTTGAGAATAAGGTCCCCCACTTTGAAGTTTTTAGGTTGAACCCCCTTGTCATAATGTTGGGCAATCTTTGATCTGTATCTTTGCAATTTTGTATAAGCCTGTTGGCGCAGCTCATCGATCATTTTGAGGTCGAATTCTCTTTTATACTCATTCTTGATCTAGTTATAGTGGATTACTCAACTTGTGTGTTATATTAATTTCGTTGGAATGACTTTTTCTGGCCTATAGACTAGACTGTAAAGACTATGGCTTGTGGTAGTTTTGGGGATAGTGCTATATGCCCATAAGAACCCAGGAAGGTTGACCCCCCAACTTGCTCTAGGTCCTTCAATTCGAGCCTTGAGGTGATCTAGGACAGTTCTATTTGTGTCTTTCAATTTCCCATTGACTTGATGGTTCTCAACTAAGGTGAAATATTGTTAAATCCCTAGGCTTTCGCACCAGTTCCTCATGCTCCTGCTTTAGAATTGCGTCTCATTGTTCAATACCAATACCTTAGAAATAGTAGATAATATTTTTCCATAGGAAACTTCTGATCGCCACGTTGATTATCTTCAGGACCGCTTCTGCTTCAACCTACTTTGTGAAGTATTCGGCTGTAATGATCATGAATTTTCTTTGACTTGTGTTTTTGAGAAAGAGCCAACTTTAACTAGCCCTATTGGTCAAATGGCCATGTAATTTGAACGAGCACTAGCATTGATGCAAACTGGTGAAGTATGTTGGAGTGGACTTGGCAAGATGGGCATTTTCTAGTGAAATTGACAGCATCCTTTAGCAAAGTTGGCTAAATATACCCATGTCTAATGATTTTGTAGGCTAAAGATCATCATCCAAATTGAATGCCACAGATTCTTGAATGGATTCCTTGTAAGACCTCCTGAACTTGCTTTGGTGTCAAACACCTCAATGGTGGTCTAGAAACGGATCTTCTATAAAGCTAACCATGGTCATCGAGGGCGGACTTCGTTGCTTGACTTTTGAGTCTACATGCTTATGTCTTATCCTTGGGAACTTAAGATTTTATTTTGGGCTACCAAGATGGAGTTGCCTCTGCAATATGCCTGGCCAAGTTTTGTTTGCAACCGCATATAATGGGTTTTTTAGCAACCAGAAATGTAATGGTTTTATCGTTGGTTCTTTTTATCGAGCTAGCAAATTTTGACAAAGCATCTGCCCTTTGGTTTGTTGATCGAGGTACTTGGTTGAGGGTGAATTTTTTGAACTGTTGCTATAATTTCTTAACCTCAACTGGATAGTTACTCATCGTAGCTTTCTTAGCTTTGAAGTTTCTTTCGAAATATTTTGTGACAAACTGGGAATTAATAATGGCTACCAACTACTCGACTCCTTTATCAATGGCTATCTTCATGCTAGCAAGGAAGGCCTCATATTCTGCTTAATTGTTGGTGATGGGGTAGTCAAGTTTAATCGTAAAGTCATACTCCTCAACTTGTGGAGAATGCAGGGAAATGCCTATTTCTCCTTCTAAGGAAATTGCTAAGTCATCGACATGTAAAGTCCATATAAAGAAATCTTGGTCGAGTTTGTTGGGCAAGTCGAGTCACTCGATAATAAAGTTTGCTAGCGCTTGGGCTTTTATAGTGGTTTGAGGCCAGAAGGGGATGTTGAATTTTCTTAACTTAATGACCCATTTTGTTAACCTTCTCATGCATCAGGCCTTGATAGTACATGTTTTAGCAGTTGATTTATCAAGACAACAATGGAGTGAGATTGGAAGTAGAGTCTCAATTTCTTAATTGCTGTGGCTAAAGTAAAGGCAAACTTTTCTATCTCTAAGTAATTGTGTTTTGGGCTTTGCAACACTTTGCTACTGTAGTACACAAATCAGTGGGTGCCATGTCGGGTCAAGACCAATACTAAATTGATTATTGCTAATGAGACTACCAAATAAATATGCAGAACTTCTTCGATCTTAGGCTTAGCAAGCATTGGAGGCATTGATAGGTATTGTTTCAATTCGACCAAGGTTCGGTCACATTGCTCCATCTACTAGAAAGAACTTCTTTGCATTCCTAAGGATTTTGATAAATAGTAAGCTTTTGTCTGCTAATTTAGTAATGAATCACCCCAGGGCTATAATTCTTCAGACTAGACATTGAACATCTTTGACTGTTTAAGGAAGTAAGAAGTCCAAAATGGCCTAGATCTTTTGTGGATTTGCTTCGATGACTCTTTAACTAACCACATAACCCTAAAATGTTTCTCTTCTCACCCCAAATGTGTACTTGTTCAGGTTAAGTTTTCATGCCAAATGCTCTTAATATTGAAAATATATGACTGAGGTCGGCTAAGTTATCTTGTTCTTTTTTTATTTAACAATCATGTCATTTACATAGACTTCTATGGTCCTATTGATCTCATTTTTGAACATAAATTTTACAAGTTTTTTTATAGGTTGCACCTACATTTTTTAGCTCAAAAGGCATGACCAAAAATAGTATACACCATTGGGGACAACAGAGGAGGTCCTATCCCTGTTCTCGGGGGCCATAAAAATTTGGTAATAACTTCAATGCATTCATCATACTTAAAAGATCACACCTAGTAATAGAATCAACTAATAAATCTATGTAAGGCAATGGGTAAGGGTCTTTAGGGCAAACTTTATTCAAATTAGAAAAGTTATTGCACATTCTCTATTTTCCCTCATTATCAAGGACAAGGACTACATTACAAAGCCAATTTGGATATTGAATTTCTATAATGTATCATGCTTTTAAAAGCTTGTTAATCTCCTCTTGAATGATTTGGCACCTTTAAGCATTGAAAGTCGTGGTCTTTTGCTTGACTGGCTTGAATGAGGGGTCCATGTTTAGGTGGTAGATGATGATGATGAGGTTGATTCCTTGTAGGTTGGCAGTCTTCCAAGTAAAAATATCAACATTTTTTCTGAAGAAATAAACCATTAAGCACTCTATGCTACTTCTGACGGGTTTCTAGGCTCAAGCTCAAATTTTGAACTCCTTGACGGGTTCGACCTTAGTCTTTTCCAAATTTTTCTTCTTATTTTACTATCCCTCCTCGAATTCCTTTAATGGGACATCTTTCTAAAGCTTCAATTTTGGTCAAGTTTTCTGTTCATTAGCCTCAATCGAGATTGTGTAACATTACCAAGCTTCTTTTATGCCGCAAAGCAGTTTACCAATTTTAGCCGTTGTTGGAAACTTGACCTTTATGTGGTAGGTCGAGAATATGGTCCTGAAGTCATTTAGCGCTAGTCATCTAATAATAACATTATAAGCAAAGGGTGCATTAATGACTGGGTAGTTGACCAGGAGTATTCTTCGTCAAGGTATTTCTCTAAATGAAATGGACAAGTTTATAGACCCTTCAGGGATGATCTCTAATCCCCCAAATTTGACCAGTGGGGTGTGCATAGGCTCAAACTTCAACTTTCTCATATTCATTCTTTTCATCTTCAACAAAAAAATTATGTTTGCAGAGCTGCCGTGTCGACCAACACCTTTCTAACCTCAAAGTTAGCTATCTTAATAGATACAAAAGTAGGGTAATCCAACTTGTTGTCAGCACCTTGATTCTCAATGTGTGAGAGGCCTGAGTTGGAGAAAGAGAAAGGTTTTAAGATGGTCTAAAGTTGGAAAACTATTTGGATTATGGAAGTTTTGGTTGATTCCAACCTCCTTTGATTCTATCTTTTTGTTGACTTCGAGTTTTCTCTAGTCGAGCCTCTAAAAATGGTGTTAATTATTCCCGTAAGGGATGGGTGGGGATCATTGGCAGGCTTCTTTTTTCGAGCTAACCAACTTTTTTCGACGATAAGTCTGGTCTGTTTCAGTCGTATCTTATCTAACTCTTTCATCTACAAATTTTTCCCAGTGCCATTGTTGAATCAACCTTTCAATCTCATCGTATAGATTAAAGTAGTCATTTATGTCATAGCTTTTTTGCTTATGGAGGTGAGAGTATTTTTTAGATCTCTTTATTACTTCTATTTTGATTAATTTCTTAGGCTTCTTGAGGAGATTGTTGTGCTGAATGGAAAACAACACCTCCTTTCTGGTAGTGTTTAGTTTGGTGAAGTTGTGAAAGTGTTTGATGGGAGATCGGTGACCATCTTTGTGCTATTTGTCATCTTTCTCTTTAGCCTTCTTTTGTTGTTGTTCAAATTACCATATTTGAGTTTATTCATGTCTTCAGGGTCATGTACCTCTCTGTGAGGTCGAGTAGCGCTTTTATTATCCTCAATCTCTCTTAAACCAATGCATTACTGCATTTTTTATGTCGAAAATCGATGAAAAGCACATTAGTCAGAAACTTTATCTGAGGACTATTAATCTTCAAAATCTCTATGTTGAATCTTATGAAAAAATCTCAAAAGGACTCCCCCCGTTTTGCTTAACTATGTGTAAATAGGTATTAGGAAGTTCTGCCTACCTTTGACTAGCAAACTAGTGGTAAAACTTGTCACAAAGCTGGTCGTATGAGTAAATTAACGCTGGCTCCAATTTCAAAAATCAATTGATTGCAATTTCTTGGAACATATTAACCAGCATTTTAGGATGGATGTACTCATTATGCCCATGGAGGTGCATCTTGTGTTCGAACTGTTGTAGGTGCTCGTTTGGGTTAGATGAGCTATTATATTGGGGTAAACCTGAAGAAACCTTGGCATCAATGGCTATGTGCTCATTGGTTATCTCTTGCACAAACAATGATTCCTGCTCCCATCGAAGTCAGGATACATCATCATAATGAGGGTTCCTCTCAGTGTTTCTCTTGGAAATCTCTTCTAGATGTCTGTTCAACAGCTGCACTTGGTGAGATACTTTTTTCTATTTTTCTTTATTAGCTTGGGATAGATTCCTATTGGTCTAAGGCCTCGGGCACTCGACCCTATAGCATTGTTGGGCTCGAATGAGTTGGGCAAGGTGATCTACTGAATTAGCCACTTTTTTAAATGGGTTTTGTCGAGTTTCTTCTCTTGGGAAACATCTTAAGTTATCCTCTTGTTGAGTTAGAAGATACTTTATTTTTGGTTTGCCCCTATCCTCTCTTAGGCGCTGGGCCTTTTCTCGAGTTATGAAGGTTGAGAAGTGGCATTGGTGGCTAGTTTAGGCTAATTGCTATGCTTGTTAAGGGCAACTGATAGTTGAGCTAAAATCTAGGCCATATTTGCTTGCTTATCAATTGTATGAGTTAAGGCATGATCAAGGTTACTACTTTTTTTGGCCAGGAACAGGGTCTAACTATGCTTTGTTATTGTTGGGGTCCAAGGAGAGAAGTTGGGGATCTTCTATTCTCCCCCCTTTTAGAAATAACTCGTCTAATGATAATCATTTTTTCTCAGTTACAGACTGAAGTTTCTCATAAATAGTGCCAAATGATGATGGTATCAATTGTTTAGAGGTAAACTAGGCTGTGATCCAATCCAATCGACCAGATAGGAGGTTGAGGAAGGGGCTTGATGTTATAGTTAGGTTGAGTTCTGCAACCAATAGCGCACATTAGGCTAGTTGAGATGACTTCGGCTAAAGTACTCCAACACTCAAATTAGTACTTAATCGACTAAAGGACAGAGCAGCAAAGTGAGAGCTTTTAGTGATAATGAGCATACCTTACTGAAGGATGGCAATGGAGTATTTATAGCCTTTCAGAAGAGGTTGATATGTCAATGATGCCTTTGTACATACATAGAGGGCTTTTGTCTTCACTGGGGGACCTTTAGATCTTCTCTATTTTATGTGCTATTTCAAGTGGCACCTTCTTTAGCTCTACAGGACATGGTGGTACATAGGAGGCGTGCACTATTCTGGCATAGCTAGAAAGGTGGTATTGGTGGTAACACGCGTTATTAATGTAAAGGTATGCTACTTGTTAAGGCATTCAATATAGCAGGGAGATGATCACATCCATTTGACCTTCTAGGGATGAGGTGGGTACTTGTCTATGAGTTACTTGCATAGGCTTTAGTCAATATGATAAAACTCAATTGGATTCAAATATCTATCTAGTTAAGTGCTGAATGAAAATTCTCGATTTGATCGACCATACTCCAGTTAACTGGACAAAATATTGATACTTGTGCTGGCAAAAAGGCCCAATAGGTTGGGTCCGATCGATAACCTGGTCGATCAGCAATGGGCCAGGCTTGATAGCCAATTGGGTTACCCCACGTCATATCTTTTGCTTGGTTGAGTGTTATTAAGCTAGGCTTGTTAGGTTATCCCATATTAGTAACTTATAAATAAGAATATTATAATGACTTTTTGATTTGTAAATAATATATATTATATTGTTTAGACAAATGCATGTGATGTAGTGATCAGTTACTCATTCGAACAAAAACACAGGTTTTGAGTTTGAATCCAAGAGGATGCAAAGTCCAATAAAAATATTTTTGAGCCATTAAAATTAGTCACCAAAATATGCAGTCACTGGACAATCACTAATTAGTTACCTCCTAGCAACATACACAAAGTTTTTCAAAATTTTTTAAATAATTAGTGATTGCAACTGGCGGTCACTAGCCTGTTAATAATTAGTGACCACTAAAAATCAATCACCAATTAGTGATAGACACAAATTAGTGATGAGGATTTTTCTGACAAATCTGATTAGTCACTAAACCTATTAGTGATCAATTTTTTCATATTTAGTGATCAACTTTGTGGTCACTAATACCCCTTTTTTGTATGTTTTTGGTAATATATATGTAGTGTTACATGTTAGGGAAGTTCATGTGTTCTTCTTTGTCTGCATGGACTAAGAGCTTCATCACATAAATTGACCTTATGTTTAAGATGTTTCTAGTTTAGATTTAACAAGTAGTTTTCACGTTCTCTTTTGCACATTTTGAGAATATGTTTAATGTACATTCACAATATCCTTCCCTAATAAGTGGTTATATTACCAACTATATTGTATTGTATGTTCCTAAGAGTGATGGCCTTATTAATGCCTTCTACCAAAGAATTATGTAGTTGATTTGCAACTTCATCAACAATATTCATTGATGTTTGAAAAATTGTGGACTTTTATAGTTCTAGCAAATCAACATAGTTACTTTGAAATTAAATTGAAATAATCATCAACTTTTGATTTATAAGATTTAGAGATGCCACAGTATTAGTTGAATCTTTTTTCCTTTTTCTTGAAAGAGAAGAAAATAAGAAATTCCTTGATTTGAGAAGTTGATACACCATATAGAGGTTATCCTTGACTATACACAATATCATATTTTTAGTATTTTCATTTTCTCTCTGGGCTGGTAGAATTTATGGTCTACATCAGAATGCTTTATGCTAATATACTATGATGAAGATTTCATACTTTTAGTGACAAATTTAAGGTCTTTAGTGTTAGATTCCTCTTGATTGAACGTGCTATTATATTCATGTCATTTCACAAAAACCTTATAATAATGATTTTATTTTTGTGCATATAGGTTCACTTGATAGTCCCTTTCTTGTCATACCTATAGAGCTAATTAGTTCTTTTTCTTGTTGTTATCTTTTTTTTTTTCAATTAGGTCGTTTCCATGCATTCGAGAAAGCGCACATGATGGATCCAACATCAAATGGGCAAGGTGTAAGGCAATTTAAGACAAACTTATTGCTCAAACTTCAAAGGGTAAGACATGATGATGTTGATTTTAGTTCTATATTCGTTTTAGCAATTTAATTTTGCTTTACATGGGATAATATGTTTTGAAATTTTCGTATTTGTGCTTTTTCACTTGAGTTAAATTTATGTCCCAACTCATTGTGTTTTCTATGTTCCTTATGCATGATTTTCTTCAAAATGATTTCTAGATTCTACTAGCATTTTACATTTCTAATGTGAGAATAAGAATTCTAAGATCAAGTCATGGTAAAACAATAAGAGATCAAAGTAACAACTTAAATTATCTACTTTACAAACAAAAAGACATATAAAGAAGGCATTTGGCAAGTTTAAAGACTGCCAAATATTCTATAGGATCACAGAGAGAGGGAAAACATTGAGGAAAAAAAAACCTTCAACCTTTTAGAAAGTAAATTTTTTGATACTGCAATCCTTATCAACATCTGTATCTATGTCATTACAGCATGGAGCTAAATAATTTTGCTCCACTTTGACTTCTTATTTGTCAATAATTGTTTCAAAACAAAAAGGAAAATAGTTTGTTTTTCATTATGAAATTATCGTGACCTCTCATCAAATTGCAAGCAAGAACAAATACACATAACCAATTGTTCTGGTATTGTCTATGCAAACTTGTAACACTAATACATTTCAGCTCTATCTTCTTTTAGTTGATTTGTGGAACAAAGTTAAGAAAAATATTTCTAAATATGTGACTAAGCTTGTTTCTCCTTTATTAGATATTTCTCCTCGTTGTTTTATCCACTAGCAGAACAAAGCATTGACTTGAGGAAAACTTAAAAATGTTTTGCATGTGAGAATTTGACTAAAGTGAATCTAGTTTGCTTAGTTAAAATAATGGAACCTATTATAGCATTTTGAAGATGATATTTCACACTTTTGAATTTTTCATTATGTAGAGTCTTAACATTAACTTCCTATAATGAATAGCACAGATAACATTTAACTGCTAACTAGCAACTTGTATTTATATTAGGCACAACATATTTCATATATAGAGCACTTGTCTCTAGAACTTTGAAATTTGCTTTGATTGATGAAATACAGTACTTATTTTTAAATTTTTACTATTTACAGAAAGAGGAATATACAAAACGCATACTTGCAAAAAATGATTAGATAGAAATCCAAAAATATTTTTAGATCTTTTATGAGAAAAATATCAAAGAGGGGCAATATACAAAAAAACCGTGAGGCTTAATCTCAATTTTTTTTTATTTAGATTAATTGTAGCACATTTCATTTTATTGTTATTTAGCCTAAATACTTTTTTATTCATATCTAAAGGGAGGAGATGGTGAAGATCTATCAAATTGTTAGTATCTTGTATGATGTGCTAAGAACAATAATACGTACATTTAAAGTTGACCGTGAGGTTTGGTTTGTGGTGCTTGGAATTTGACATTACTACCCTACTCAAACTTTGTGGTAAATTTTTTTAAAATTGAATTAATATGATAAATGCAGACTCAAAGGTATGCTTACAATGTTATGGAGAAAAAGAAACAGTATGAGCACTACAATATTCTTCCATTGTATGCTGTTGGTGTTAAACCAGCAATTATGGAGCTCTATGAGGTTATTTATAGAGATGCATCTGAAGTTTTTAAATCTTGCTTGTGTCCATAAATAAATGTTATTCATACTCGTTGTCTTTTTTCTTATCTTAACTTGATTTCTTAATTAGATTAAAGTAGTAGTACAAGTAATTTGTAGTACAAATAATCTTTTTTACTTTCAGATTGCCTGATGAAAAGGAGAGACCAGTTAATGATATTCTTGAATGGCTTGGTTTGTGCTTTGGCTTTTAGGTATGCTTACAATTTAGTACTAATGCAATATGTTATAGAACAATATTTCAACTGTTTTATAAGGATTTCATTAGCCATTTTGCATTAGGATTAGCTTAAGTATCTTTGGCTACTTGACAGGTACCCAAACATGACAAAGCTTAACTTGCATATCTTTTTCTCCTCCATAAGTGTAATTTGTTTCAATTATATTTCTCAAAATGTCATGTTTTACATTCCAAAATCTTTTAATAGATCACTTGTTTTGTTAAAATGGTGGTTCTACATAGGTGCTCAATAATAATTTGAGTATTTTCATATCACTTTATTGATTTTGTCTAGATATTTGCACTGTAAATGATGAGAATTGGAAGAAAAAAAGTGAAATAGTGGGGAGCAAATAAAGCAAGCATTGAAGTATGCCTCGACGCATATTGGCAGGATTTCACACGCTAGGGTGTGAGATAAGGCATACCTGGGTGCAAAACTGAGATTGGGTAGTTGCTAGGCGCGACATGCTCCCGAGCACAAGGATGTGCTCATCTGGGTACGCAAGGTACTAGAACTATACTTCTCAGTGCAAGTTTTGTGCACCCTGGCGCGGCGTGTCTTGACATAGCATGGAGATTCTTTGTAATTAAAGGAGTTTTGTGCACTCGTGTGCAATTCATGTGCGCCCTAAGGCACGACATAGGCCCATGGGCCTACTTTGTGACTTTCACGGGTATATAAATTCATTTTCTTCTGGGGGCAAACTAAGACGGACTATACACGATTCTATATTACTTTTAAGATAGTTTCTTGAGATGGAGTTTAGAACAAGGGTGTTGGGAGTTCTAGTGAAATTTGTGGGACTTAAGTTGTACTTGTTACCTTGATTTAAAATTAATAAAATTCTTTTCTTTGTCGGGTAGATTAAACACATCACCGAACCACATTAAAACTTTGTTGTCAGTTTTCATCATATTACTTTACTATTACATTCAAAGTTAGGATTAGATCTTTCTAGGTTTCAACAAATTAATATCAAGAGCTAGGATTTATTAGATGTCAGCAATGAACTACGAGATAAAGAAGTTTGATGGGAAGAACGACTTTGGACTATGGAAGATAAAGATGCACATCTTCCTGTGTCAACAAGATTTGCAGAAAACATTAGAAGGCATAGATTTCTTGCCAGAGATAATGACAGATAAGGAAAAGGATAAGTTTATGGTAAAGGCTTATGGTACTCTAGTGTTATCATTGGTAAATAACAAATAACATACTGAGAGAGATCGCCATAGAAAGTACTCCAACAAAATTATAGACGAACCTAGAGAGTCTCTACATGATGAAGTTCCTGACAAATTGGCTGTATTTGAAATAGCAGTTATACACATTAAAGATGAAGGAAATTATATCTATTACTCAACACATTGATTATTTCAATTAGGTGATTTTGGATCTCGCTAATGTAGATGTAAAAAATTGAAGATAAAGATCAAGTGTTAATTCTCTTGTGTTCTCTACCCAAATCCTTTGAGTACTTGATTACTACTTTATTGTATGGAAAAGATACAATTTCAATGAAGGATATAAAGGCTTTATTGTATTCCAATAAGCTGAGAAAACATGTCTTGAGCAGTAACGATAATGAAAGTGGGGAAAGATTGGTGGCGAATGAAAAATTAAGAGAAAAAAAAAGGAATAGAGGCCAATCAAAGTCCTAAACTAAACTTAGAATAGGCGATAAATATTTTAGATGCATGGAAAGGGGCACTGGAAATGAAATTATCCAGAATGAGGAAGGATGAATGATGCAGGTGAAACTTCTAATCAGAAATAAGATGATATTGCAGAAGTTGTTAAGGATGAATCTGATGGTAAGCTTATTCTCAATGATGTTCAGAGCCCGCTGAGTTTGAAGTGGATTTTGGATAGTAGCTATAAGTGTACAACTCAAGATAGAGTTCTATGGGTTTTCAATAGTGAACTAATTATAATAAAAGGAGATAAGAGGAATGGCCATTACATATTGGAGGGTAGTGCAGTTTCAAGTGCAATAGTAGTTTCTTCTTTAGTCATTGGCACTACAAGATTGTGACATATGCAGATTGGGTATATGAGTGAGAAAGAAATGTCTGAATTGATCAAACAGGGTTTGCTTTGTGGAGAGAAAACTGGAGAGTTGGAGTTTTTATGAACAGTATGTTTTTAATAAGCGACATAAGGTGAAATTTAGTACCATAGTTTGCAGGACCAAAGGTACCTTCGATTACATTCACTCATATCTTTAGGGGCTTTCTTAAGTTCCTTTAAAGCGAAGTGCCAAGTACATGTTGATATTCATTAATGACTTTTCACAAAGAGTATGGGTGTACATGTTGACGCATAAGGATGAGGTGTTTGTCAACTTTAAGCAATGGAAGACTTTGATCAAGAAGCAGACAAAGAAGATCAAGTGCTTTAGGACTAACAACGGATTAGAGTTTTGCAACAAGAAATTTTAGGAATTCTGCGATAAGGAAGAAATTATAAGGCACTACACAGTTGTACATACTCTATAGTAGAATAGAGTTGCAAAATGGATAAACAGAACTATCTTGAAAAGAGCTTGATATATGCTCTTTAATGCCAGATTATCTAAGAATTTTAGGCAGAAGCGATTAATACTGCTTGCTATTTGGTGAATAGGTCACCATCGATTGTTTTGGACCACAAGACACTAATGAAAATTTGGTTCTAGTCTCTTGTCGATTACTCTAATATGAGATTATTTAGGTGTTCAGCTTATGCTTATGTTTGTGACAGGAAGCTTGTACTCAGAGCTAAGAAGTGCATATTCCTAAGCTATGCAAATAGAGTCAAAGGTTATCGTGTGTGGTGTAATGATGACAAGGGATCCAAGATGATTGTTTGCAAGGATGTGATATTTGATAAGTCTACTATGATGATGAAGGTGGAGTAGGGTTAAAGTAGTGAATTAGGCATTAAAGAGAATGTGGAGTTTGAAATTGACACTCTATAAGTTTCAAAGGAGAAACTGAAGATAGTAGATGAAGCTGGTAAGAGCTTACTATCACCTAATCAATAGCTAAAAAAAAAAATAAAATTTCACTACAGAACGATTGTTTGGCTCACGATAGAAAGAGGAGATAGATCAAACCGCCATTGTGGTTTACATATTCAGATCTAATTGCTTATGCTTTGAGTTCGACTACGGAGTTTGTGGTTGATGATCTAGTCATATATAAGAACGCCATTTCTAGCCTAGATTCTAATATATAGGTTGCAATTATGAGTGAAAAGATGTAGTCTCTATACAAAAATAGCACATGGGAGCTTGTTGATATACCTAAAAGATAGAAGATTGTACGCGGCAAATGGATCTATAAGAAAAAGAAAGGGATTCATAGGGTTGAGGATGCTAGATACAAGGTGCGATTGGTTACTAAGGGTTTTACTCAGAGAGAGGAGGTTGACTTTCATGAGGTGTTCTCCTTAGTTGTAAAACATACTTTCATTTGTGTTTTACTTGCTATGATAGCTCTGTTTGATATGGAGCTTGAGTAGATGGATGTGAAAACAGTATTTCTATATGGTAAGTTGGAGAAACAAATCTACATGAGCTAACTAGAGGGATTTGTAAATTTTGGGAAAAAAAATCAAGTATGACTTTTGAAGAGGTCTTTATATAGCTTGAAGCAATCTCCCAAGCAGTGGTATAAAAGTTTTGATGCTTTTATTACCAAGATAGGATATACTAAAAGTATTTATGATTATTATGTATATCATAAAAAATATAGTGATAGCCTTCTTGTATATTTGTTGTTATACATTGATGATATGTTGATTGCCTCTAGAAACACCTATGAGATTAATGTTTTAAAAGCTCAGTTGAGTGATTAATTTGAGATGAAAGATTTGGCTAATGCAAAGTAGATATTGGGCATGGAGATCATCCCAGGTAAACATGTAGGATTGTTTTGCTTGTCTCACAACATTACATTGAGAAAGTACTGGAGCATTTTGGAATGGATAAGTCCAATCAATCAATACGCCACTTACAACTTATTTAGGCTGCCATCAAATCTATTACCTAGTATTAAGGAAGAGGTGGAACATATGTTAAATATGCCATATGATAGTGCAATAGGTTACTTGATGTATGCCATGGTGTGTACTAGACCAGACATTTCACATGCAGTTAATGTTGTGAGTAGGTAAATGCACAAGCTAGAAAAGACTTATTGACAAGCAATGAAATGGATCATGAGGTATCTGAGAGGCTTTATAGATAGATGTTAAAGGTATAGTCAATTAAATTCTACTGCTACAATTATTAGCTATGTGGATGCGGATTATGCTGGTGATTTGGACAGCAGAAGGTCTATAACTGGGTATGTGTTTTGTGTTTTGAGTTGTACGGTTAGTTGGAAGGTGATTTTACAATCATCAGTTGCATTGTCGACAACAGAAGCTGAGTACATGGTTTTGACTAAAAGTGTGAAGGAAAGCATTTAGCTAAAGGTGCTAATTGATGATATGGGTACGGATTTTGATATTACTTCAATATTTTGTTATAGTCAGAGTGCCATACATTTGTCAAAGAAATAAGCATTTCATGAGAGAACAAAGCACATTGATATAAGGTATCACTTTGTCCAGGACATGGTGTCTTAAAGTGTTATTATGGCTGATAAGATTAGGAATAAGGATAATCCAACAGATATATTAACAAAGACTATTCAAAGAATTAAATTTGAGCATTGCTTGGATTTGATTGATATTTATAGACTCAGTTAAAGACAAATAAAGGGCCCTTTTTTAAAGGTAAGGATAAAAAAATGGCTGGTGAATTTCAAGTGAAGGTGGAGAATTATTAATTTTATTTTGAAATTTGGGCTACAAATGACGAGAAATGAAAAAAAAGAGTGAAACGACGCAGAGCAGATGAAACGAGCATTGGAGCATGCCTTGGTGTGTGTTGGCAGGATGCCACACGTGGGGCATGAGATAAGGCATAC
>JACGDI010005583.1:178965-276559 GCA_014898725.1 Jacaranda copaia
GGACTTACATAAGATGATGGCATATCACATAAGCTTTGAACTTATATGTGGCCCTACTCAGGCAAGGCACAAATGAAGGGCGCTACAGCACGGCCTAAGCGCTCCGAGCGAGTGACGAGGACGAGAATTGCGTTGTGGCCACACAAGTGACCCTCAATGCCAAGATGGAGCGAGATTGCTCCTTTGCCGTCGAGAGGTGCACGTAAGGGACCTGGATTGAGCACGTGCATGCTAGCTAGTCGAGGACCGTTAAGGAAACATGCTCGGCATGCCGAACGTGAGCCTCCGATGATTGTAGATATTTGGAATAGGCGAGTATACTAGTACTGTGAGGTGTTTTGATGCTTATGCTAGTAAGCTACTGGGCCAAAATAAGTAATGAGTCATGAAAAAGACTCGAGATGGACGTTGGTGGATTGAAGGTTGGGTTAAACCTGAGATGCCATCACGGACAGACAGTAATTCCACTGCAAGATAGAGTCCGTCCATGACACCTGGGCACGAAGCTAGGCGAGACTAAATAGTTGTTGGGTGCTATGTGTACCCCAACACAAGTTTCGCACGCCAGAGCTTGCAAGTTACTGGAATGCCATACTGTACGCCCTAGCATAGTGTGTCTTGGCATAACACAAAAATTCTCAACAATTAAAAGAGTTTTGCGCATCGAGGTGCAAGTTATGCGCGCCACAGTGCATGACACAGGCCCATAGGCCAACTTTGTGACTTTTGTAGGTATAAAAATTCATTTTCTTCTAGGACAAATTGAGACAAACTATATACGATAAATTCTATACTGCTTTTGAAATAGTTTCTTAAAATAGAGTTTAGAATAATAGTGTTGGATGTTCTCATGAGATTTGTGGGACTCAGTTTATACTTATTACCTTGATTTGAAAACAATATAATTCCTTTTTTTGTCAATTGAATTTGGCATATCGTTGAACTATATTAAATCTTTGTTGTCAGTTTTCATCTAAGTACTTTACTATTATATTCAAAGTTAGGATAAGATCTTTCTGGGTTACAACACACTTAAATGCAAATTATCACAATATCACTCGAATATCTTTAGAGGTTTTCTTAATGGTAGATGATGCATAACTCCCGTTCTTGCTTTATAATCCATAGTTGTTCCTTGCTTGGCTTGGAAATGAAATTTAGTATTACCATTACTAATTCAACATTCCAATGTTTTGGCCTAAATGGTGGCTCTGCTTCAATCATGTGTGAGAGAGAAAGTTGCAAAACAGAAGTACTTTAAATAGATTTGGTCAATCATATGGTACCAATTCATAGAGTTTTTAAATGGGATGGCTAAGCATCTTTTTTTATGTCTTACCATTTCTTCCTACATGCCACTTTGTGACAATAGAGTCACAAAATAGTTAATTTGTATTTATACCTCCAATACTACTTATTAACTCTTCTTTTTTAAAATGTAATATTCTTTATGTTAAATTATAACATGACGCATCTCATATTTGCAACAACTATACAATTAGTCTTCTCAAAGATTATGCGTAAGTCATTGATGCTCATGTATAGATAATTTGTATAGATAATTCATATATCTAGTTGAAAAAAACTAATTTAGGAAAACATGGTACCAACTACTTGCATTTGATCAAACAAGCCACATTCAGATAATGCCTATAGTTTTTTCCCTATTTCCAATGAAATGGTAGGGGTTGAAAGAAGCAAAATATTCAGGGAAAGGATACTTCGCAAAATAGGGGCCAAATGAAAAGTAAAAAGTGGGTCAGTTGTCCTAACTTATGTTTTGAATCCTTATCAATTGTGAGGGATAAGAGGGCAATTAATGAAAACACTAAAATGTCCCCCAAATGTATAAGACTATGAAATGTTGTGGTGGCGAAATGATCCACCTTCCATTTTTCTTCTATGGGAAACAACTGCATAAAATAAAGCATTTTGGTGCATTTTAAATGTATTTTAACTCATTCAATTTAATGACCACATTTTAACCTCCTCATTTTTCTTCTCCCCCAAAGCTTCTTAATTGAAATGTGATACTTAAGATGGCTCATCTTTACTTACCATATTCTTTTGTTCTCCTTTGGTGTTGAAGAAAGGAAATGTAGCAAATCAGCGGGAGCACTTGATATTACTTCTTGCTAATATGGATGTAAGGGACAAGAATCTTCAAGCTTGTGAGCATGTAAGTATGTCATCCATTCTTAAATAACAACAATCAGAGATAATGAGAATATAAGTATAATCTCAGTAACCTCTTATTTTAAGAGGACTATGTTTTTATCTTTTTCCTTATTAATTGAAGATATTGATGAAAAATGTATTGTAGTTGGATAACAGCATAGTTTAGCAATTGATGGACAAAATTTTCAAAAATTATCAGTCATGGTGGAAATGCTTACACTGTACACCATATTTGGAGTAAGCTGACCATCTTGTGGCTACATATTACCTAAATGTCATATTAAAATCTCATATAATCATGTAGATATCTAATTTTTCTGCATACAGGTGTCCATTGGTTGATAGACAGCAGTCACAGCTTCTATATATTAGACTTTATCTCCTTATTTGGGGTGAAGCTTCAAACATTCGATTTATGCTAGAATGCTTATGCCATATTTTTGACCATGAATGTTTCTTTCTATGATGCACGTATGAGTCTTGATATTTTCTATCAACCATTTCTTTCATAGATAGAGTATTGATTAGTCTTGACTAATTTATTATATACGTTGTGTTTATCTAGTATAAGAAAACAAAGTAGTTCTTGTGCTATTCTTTTATTTGTTTAGTTGAATGTATCAAGTATGTAGTAGGTCTTATGTCATCCATCCCATATTAGCATGCCATCCATTAGACTCTTAAGCTTTGTAGCAAGGTCCTATTTTCTCAATTCAGTTAAGGTGGTAATCACTTCTTAGTAGCACCTCTTTTAGTATCCCATGTATTAGCAAGATTTCCTCTTGACAAGTGGAATGTTTAGAATTTCATCCTCAATGAATAGGATTGGTTTCAGTTGATTGACTAAGTCTACACAACCTTTATCAAACTTCATGATTTTATTATAGAGCATCACTTCAATTTTTTTATACAAGAATTAAAAAGTACATGCACTTTTCTTACAGTAATGGAATAATGGCATGCTATTTGTAAAATTGTCCAACTAATGTTCAATTCAGGTTTCATTAATCACTTAATTGCTCGATCAAATATTTTAGTCTCCTTTTAATCAAAAAGTAATTCTTCTATCTTTGGAAAACAAGATGACAAATGAGTTGAATAAAACTTTGTTTGGAAATGTCCAACATGTCGTTGGTGCTATTTCTCAATTAGTACCGTTGGGTGAGAAGCATTTCTCGAGGATGTTGTGACACCAATTTATCAAGTTCTGCTCAGGGTAATTCCTTTCTTTAATACTACTTTCGGTTATTAAGTTTCGTTTAATCTTACTTCAGTCATCTTTGTAAATAAAGGAAGTTAGGAGAAACAGAAATGGGAAAGCAAGCCAGGCAGCATGGAGAAACTATGATGATCTTAACGGATATTTTTGGTAAGTTTATTAATTAACAGAACCTGTGCTCTTTCTAATTAACTAGATATCTAGTTTTTATGTTCGATCTTGGTTTTGATTTCTCTTTAGGAGTAAGAAGTATTTTAATTTGGGGTGGTCAATGGATCTGAATGCCAATTTTTTCCCACATTCAGATGTGATCAAGTCAACAAACGTGGTATTCTCTATCATATATATGCAATCACTTTTTATATGTGCTTATAAAGACAAATACACTAGCTTTCTTATCATGTCTCTTTCTTTCTTGTAATGTATCTCAGACTACCATATATTAATTGAACTTAATTTTTCTTTTCAAAAGTATAATTTATAGTTTTTGATAAAATAAAAGCAAGAGATCTAACATTTTCCAGCTTCTTATATTGTTTTTTACATAGAGGAAGGTGATAAATTTTATTGTATCGCATTGTTCTTTATCATACCACATCGTTGACTATGCTATTTGATAACTATGGCCTTTTACATGTGCATCTTATCATATGTTATTATGTTGTAAATTAACTTGCCATAGATAATTAATTGATCAATGCATCTTAATTCTTTTGTGACTTTGTTGACAAATCTATAATACATGAGCTGATTGAAATATTTTGGTATGTTCTTTCTCTGGTCTATTATCTTGTTCTAATTTCTAAGAATATACCTTTATTAGATAGAAAAGGACATTTCGTGATCCATTAGTGTACTCTTCTCAAAGGACAAATATAATTAGTTGCTCATCATGAAGTTGTTTGGTTTATCCAATTTTTTAGACTAATGAAGCCAAAGGACAATTAGTTAATGAAAAAATACAATAAGGAAAAGTAAACAATAGAATTAATAAAATGAGAAAAAAATTCTTTTTCTTTAAAAGTAGAATGCTTGTGATTATGTGCTTCACTCACTACAATTATGTTGGTAAAAGATGTAATAAGTTGGAAAACTACTCCTATCTTTGGGTGGTTGGTGGCATTATAACATTATCAAATATAACCTCGAATTCTTTAACTAATACCATTTTCCATAGAATTGTGGCAAACACCATTGATGATTTAATATTAGTGGGTGTGGTTAATTTCAACAACATATGCAATATTCGAGCTCTTCAAATGAAGTACAATAAGAAATCTTGATCAATTTAGAGACGCATCCAATTATTTAAGTAGAAAATTCTTTTGACACTAGACTAATGCATACAAAGCAACTAGAAGAAATACAAAAGAAGATTTAGATAACATAGAAAATCTTGAGATGTGTGTTGAAACTTGTACTTGACTTTTAATCCCTAAATATCTATTTTTTTGTGATAGTATTTCTTTTTTATTTTTATTTTTTTTAAACTTAAAAAATATTGGTATTGATTCAACTCATGCTTCACATGAAAATAATCAGATTGTCGGAAATAGAAAATCCAAGACTAATTTTGTGGAAGTGTGCACATTTTGGCACCTCTACTGGAGTTTTGATAGAATGAGGATTTTTTTTGTATTGGCTCTCTAGGTACTTTAATTTGATAAACTTCTTATTGATTTTCTTTCTATCAAATTCCAGGAGTGTATTCATCTTGAATTGACTTTATGACCTAACATTAATTTCGAAGTACGTAGAGTATGAACTAAAACAAAGAGCTCTTGAAAGAATGAGAGGAATAAAAATGTGTGCTGAGAGATGCATGAGATTCAAAATCGGAATGCAAATTCTGCTGGATGTATTAGAACTTCCTATAGATGATGAGCAGTTTGGTCTAATCCAAATTATGCCTTTGGGTGGCAATTGTTGATCTTGAAAAATTTCCTTTGGTGAACAGATGAATGAAAATTATTTTTAAGTATCATGCCATTCTTAGGATTTTTCATGTCAATTTAACACCTTTTTGTAGGAGCCAATGTAGAAAGCGTTATTATGCATTTATACATGTCATCAGAAATTACCTAACCCTTCCAAACTAGAGGCAAGTTGTAGAAGACAGATCCCAACTCATGCTGTAGTGTACTAGATGAACAAGAACACAATGGTCCATATTGTTTTGTTGGATGATTACAACTGTCCACTGCCAATTACTGATCCTACTATTGCCTGGGCATACTAAGAATTGTCATCACATGAACACATATGCATTTAGAGAAAGGACAACGAGAGAAAAGAGTCAAAATGTGCTTCTCAGGTTTGATAAGTTGCTTATGTGAGACTTTTGCATTGTCATACAGGAATTTAGGTAAGGAAGTACAAACAACAACTATAATTTTCTATTAATGAATTTATTTTTTTCACTGCAGGATAGAGACTTTATAGAGCTGAACTATGAAAGCTTGAGTGCTGATTTTCTTCAGTGTTTTTCAGTTATCTTTTTGATCTGTCTTTTATTTTGTGTTCTTTTTCACCGTTAGTTTTCTTTATATGTATCAGGCGATGATTATAATTGCATGGCATCGGGTATCCCTAGATGTTCTTTTCGAAAAGGATGTAATTCAAAGTGTTTTAAGCATCTTTATCACTGCAGCCATATTGAATTTATTGCGAGGCATCTTCCGTAGCATTCTTTCTGTATAGTGGCAATGCTATTAATTGAGTTTGAGCATAGCTATCTCTTGTTTCAACCGTGATATAACATGTCTACCATCTCCATTGTAGCTGTCTTGGATATAGTCCTCAGTTTTAATGCCTGGAGGATCCTGAAATTTACTTAGATACTCCGGTACCTCCTGAAATTTGCAGTTCCTGCGTTTTGGCTTGTAGTCATGCTAGTTACCTATTCCAGATCTGTTCAGAATCCATCTGGGTTAATGAGATTCTTCAATAGTTTGGGAGCAAATTGGCAGAACCAGTCATTGTACAACTATTGTGTCGCAATTTATTTGATACCTGATATATTAGCTGCCTTTCTCTTTCTATTTCCTTTTCTGCGGAGATCCATGGAACGTTCGAATAGGTGTATTATTATCCTCCTAATGTGGTGGGCTCAGGTGAGTCATATAATTTGTGTTTCAAATAATTGTAATCTTATATTTTGTGATTTAATATGTCCCTTCGGATTCCAGCCAAAGCTGTATGTTGGAAGAGGCATGCATGAAGATGTTCTCTCCCTTCTAAAGTAAGAAAACAGATCTCAGTTTTTGAGCCATAAACATTGATATTTACCTGTAATCTACGTATCAATTTGTTATCTATTCCTAACTTCCCATGCTGTTTGCTTGTTTTTTCTTTGTCTTTTTATTTCCTTCGACTTCTTTTCTGTTTCTTTGTTATCAATTTGGTGTTATGAAAATGGTTGCTTGGCATTTGAATAAACGCTACATATATTGAAACATACACATCTTTTTCTAGTACATAGCTGCTTGCCACTTGGACATAGGGATTGAGCCTGAACGAGTGCTGAGATTAGTTCCCATTTTTAACCTACTTCTGATTGTAACCTTCTTTTTTTCTCAGATACAGTCTCTTTTGGATCACCCTGCTAATAAGCAAGCTAGCATTTAGCTATTATTTTGAGGTAATATTTCCTATTTGATACGAAATATAGGTATGTTCACATTAGGGATTTTCTACAACATTTGTGGAGGAACAAAATATACAGGAAGAAGTTCTTCTTCATCTATCTAAATTTCTAGATATCCTAGTTATGAATGTGCATTTACTTCTATTCTTCAGATGTTAGGCCTCTACGTATGACATTATGATTCCGAGAAATGATGTTAGTTAATACGCAGGGCTATAACTAGGAAACTTTTTATGTTCATAGACTTGTAAATAGAATGGTTACTGATACTGGGAAAGTAAAAATTAGTTCAAGAGATGGCCTAGGATTTAGATAGTTGTTTATATATTTTTCTATATTAAAGAAGCCAGATACTGGTCTTCCTAGGTTGCTTCTGCAATTCTTCCTAGGTTGCTGCATTCTTTGAGATACTTTGTTATTTCACAATTTGTTTATTTACATCCTAATGCTTAAAAAGATGATGATTAAACAATTAGGTGAATATGAGTATTTGTTAAAACTACTATGATATACATAAAAATCTACCTATTTATACTTGAGGGTAGGTTGGTTCCACTTATGAGTCCATATGTGGAATCGATAGTGTCTAGTCAAGTTCTTCCATTAGGATAAAGTTAGTAAAACATTCAAATCGAAGAAATGTGGTATACGTTGGAGAACACATATATGAGCATAAGATATATAACGCCAATAAAATTTTATTTGACAATCATTTCAACTGCAAATCATCTGATTAGCTAGCTACTACTAAGATAATGTAAGCAATTGATAAATATAGGGTCATAAAATGTAGTATTAAGATTGAATTTGTTTAAAATCACCTCAATATTATGTTTTATGAAAATAAAGCTTTATTTAACTACATGATTCCCTTAGTTGAAAAGGTTTTATTTCATAGTGCATACGTGAGCTTCCTACTCTCAGAAAACATATATCTTCCTGACTTTTTCCTCATCAGCTGTCATTTTTGTCTTCATCAGATATTGCCATTAATTGAACCGACAAGGACGATCATGAATCTAACTGTTAGTAGTTATGATTGGCATGAATTGCTTTCAAATGGTAACATTTTTCTAACATAAACATTTTTACTTGTTAATTTTGAGGTTTTGATCTATTCAATATGCATATAACCATGATGCAGTTACTCATAACATTGGTGTTGTTATTGCTATTTGGGCTCCAGTCATTCTGGTTTGTAATTGGATTTCTGCTCATTGTTTGAAAAGATGTTTGCTAACATTAAATGTCTTCTCAGATCCTTTAAAAATTAATTTGTGTTTAGGTCTATTTCCTGGATACACAAATATGGTATGCTATCTTCTCAACTGTTATTGGTGGAATATGCGGAGCATTCAACCACCTTGGAGAGGTTAGTGTTTCTTGTCCTGTCACATGTTGTGATAATGTCATAAATAGCTGTTCGACTTCTTGATACATGCTTGTAACATGGACAACACGAATATGTTTCCCATTTGGTCACCGTAAATTTTTTCCTTGATTTTTTATGTGCATTTGCCAACTGTAGATAAGGACTCTTAGCATGCTAGGGGCAAGATTTGATTCTGTTCCTTCAGCTTTTAGCAAGCGTCTCAATCCATATTCCAAGTAGGAAATCAAACGACATCAAAAGGTATTGTATTGATGATCACTTGATCATTTGGTGGTGAGAGAAGTCTATAAGCTATAGACATTTCCAGGTGGACCTGTCTTCTTTGTCTCACTGGAGACTGCTATGGCAGGATGGCACATTGGAAAGAATAGACAGGGCTAAGTTCTCTCAGATGTGGAATAGGTTCATATTATCTTTGAGAAATGAGGATTTGATCAGCCATAGGTTGATATCTTTTGGCTGATGATTATCTTTTTTCTCCCATACATGAAATTATATGCCTCCGTTTCAGAGTGCATGCCATGTTTCCTAACGGGTTTGGTTTAATTGGAAAAGAACCAATTTTTTCAGGGAGAAAGATTTGCTTCTTGTGCCTTATTCATCAAGTAATGCTTCTGTTGTCCAGTTGCCTCTTTTCTTGCTTGCTAATAAGGTACAATTATTCTACTTTGCATTTCTTGATTTGTTATTATGCTTCCTGTGTTGACTAATTGTCTTATATTGATATCAGATTCCAACAGCGTTGAACATGGCAAAAGATTTCAAGGAAAAGGAAGATACTGATCTCTTTAGGAAATTGAAAATGACGGTCTCACGTATTTTGCAGTAATTGAATGTTATCGGACATTGCGGGATGTGCTAATTGGCCTTCTGTTAGATGAAGGGCATAAGAAGTAAGGATATAGTAGTTAGCTCATCTTTCTATTACTATTATCATCTGGAAGTTATGTTTTTTTTTTTCAAATAACTTATGAACTAAAAAAGAGAAAGGAAAAAAAGAAAAGATTTTGTAGTATTATTCTGTCTTGCTCTAATGAGTTACTTCTTCAATTGTTGGTCCAAATTTCAGCATTATTTGGCAAATTTGTTATGAAGTGGAAAGCGGCATACAACAGCGAAGATCCTTGAGGTTATTTAGGATGATTGGGCTGCCTTTATTAATTGATAAATTGGATAAATTTCTAGGGAATCTTGTAAGTTTCAATCTTTTATGCTTATTTTTCATCCATTTTTCTTTAGTAATGCCTAGATTTAAATGTGTCTCATGAGCTCAGTTTGGAATTTTATTTGTATTCATAGATGGCCATTTATATGGGTGTAGAGTTTTATAGGGCTAACTTAATCAACGCAATCCGATCCAAGATATCATAGAAATTATCATTCAAGATGTAAGCATTGATGGCCATAAGTATGTCTCTCAAAATCTAGTTGGCAGCTATTTCTAATGCTTTATTCCAACCATCTTGAGATGTAGGTTTTTTCTTCTTTCCTTAGGATTTTGGAGAAGGCCCATACATTCCATCATGCACACAAAAAAGAAAAGCAGTTGGTAAATACGAATCTCTCAAAAAGAAGGTCGTGGATGGAAAAGGTATTTGAAACTCAGGATTTTGATGGATTTTACGTATGATCTTTTTTGATTTGTTCTATTTGCAATTTTTCCTTGTCTGTGATGTTTACTTGTGCAGTTTCTCAGGCTTCAATTGCTTTTATTTGTGAAAGAGTTAGGAATTGATGTGCCCATGAATTTAGAAGCTCGTCGACACATTACTTTCTTCACTAACTCTTTATTTATGAACATGTCAACTGCTCCTAAAGTTCGTAACATGCTCTCTTTCAGGTTAGTTTTCATATTGAAAGGCTCAAATTGCTTACCTGTGCACTCATACTTCACCTAATTTATGTTAGTTGTTATTTATGTAAGATTAATTTTGTGTTAGATCCAAATTAAAATGCTATATTGGGAATCAATTCAGTGATTAGAACCTATGTTTCATCTTTCTAATGTTTTAATTAAGGGTGAAAAAGAGAAGAAGAATTACATGTCAACTAATAAGATATTGTCAAAGTAAGCAATTAAAAAAGAAGGATCATCCTAGCTACTTAGTCAGCTAACAACAATATCTTAGAAAGTATTGTATGATCCAACCCACCGAAGAAAAAAATCATTATCCTACTTCTATCTCAAGAAAAATATAAATTGTGTGCACCATATTCTCTCTTACAAGCTTGCCATTTGATATGGTAAAAAATATCATAAATTAATCCAAATGTTTCCTGCAAAAAAAATTGTAAATTAGAAGAAAAACAAGATAGAATAATAAAAAAGAAAAGAAGAAAATCTACTGGCCTGGTTGTTTTCATTTCTAATGCCATTTTTAGTTTTTGTATATTTTCAAAAGTTGAAAAAGTAGTTATTGTTTGGAAATGAAAATGAAATTGTGTTTGGATGTTTTGTTAGAAAAAAATGATTAGATTAGATATAGGATCGAAAAGTTAGTTGATTTATATTTTTTTATAATTAAAAGAATTTATTTATATGTATATTTTATTAGTTTAAAATAATGGTGGGTATTTTTTTCCAAATCAAATTTAAATTTGATTGATATGATAGTAGAATGAGAGTGCAAGTTTAGAAAGAATTTGAAAATAAAAAAAGGAATATTTTGAGTAAAAATAGATAAAAATTGATGGCTTTCAATTTTTGAATAGTAATGAAAACTAGAAATGATTTTGGAAATGAAAACTAACACCCCCTACATTGGTGTATGCAGTTCAACTTCAACCCTGGTGTCCACGGGTGACGAAGATTAATTCACTTCACAAGCTAAACCCTACTTTTCCTATATTAAACCATGTATGATAAATCCACTTCACAGCCTAAACCCTATTTTTCCCATTTGAAACCATGCAAACCATAAATCAGACAGGATCGCAATTTATGCCAAACCGCAGGAAATTACACCACTTGGATTTTGTTATGATTTCCTGTAACTTTAGCAAGGAGTTCACTGTGTCTGCTTTTAGAGCAGTTGATATAAAAGCTTAGATACATTAGATGTGCTAGTGCTTCTAAAACAAGATTACTGGTGTATTTTTTATTGAATAAGAGGGAACTTTATTGATGAATATTGGGAAAGATTCGCAAAATTAAATCATGCAGATGTTAACACACTAGCTTGGCATATCATAATCATGACTATTGATCAGCAAGCTGATTCGTGGCACTAATTTTTGCTATATACATGGTACATTCCTTTTCTAGTTGCCTCAAATTCGTCCCGTAAAGTATCCTTTATTATATCATAACTTTTTCTTAAAGCAATTATATTATTCATTCACATATAATGCAAACTCTGCGAGCCCAGGGCATTCAAGAAAAATGTTATGTATCTCTCTGCTGGAGTTCTTGATTTGAGGTATTAAGCTAGACTGCAAAGAAGAAGAATGACTCCATAAGTCCGAGATGCTGTCAATGCTTCTTTTCTATTATCACTTTCTGATAAAACGTTGGAGTTTTTGTTAGCATACCTATGTAGAAACTTCGTCCTTTTCATTTTCTTTTGATTTCATGTTTCAACTTATTTAATTCAGTGTCAACTCAATAGATGTTCCTAAGACATTATTAATTGTGCTTGCTCTGTTGCAAGTTGAGTCACAATCTAACTTTGTTTTACACTTCAGTGTTTTGACGCCATACTACAGAGAAGATGTTCTTTACTCAATGGATGAGCTTCACAATGAAAATGAGGATGGTATATCAACTCTGTTGTATCTTCAGAAAATATATCCTGGTGAGTTCTAAATCCATCACTTTTGTACAATTACTGCGATAGCACCAGCAGATATTAAGCTGTTGCACTATTTATTGTCACTTATAAAGATGAATGGAAAACTTATGAGAAGCGGATCCAAGATCCCAAGCTTGGTTACGCCAGCAAAGACAGAATAAAATTGGATCGTCAGTGGGCATCTTACAGAGGCCAGACACTTGCTCGGACAGGTCAGATAACCAACATATACTATCATATGGTAAAGCTAAGGTGAACAAAAGTTTTCTGCGGCCACTTTTTCTTTTTCCTAATACTTTTCTTGCTGGACCTCTAGTGAGAGGGATGATGCACTATAAGGAGGCATTGGAACTTCAATGCCTTTTGGATTCTGCTGATGATAATGGTTGGTGCATATCTCCCTAAATCTTTTATTAACACATACGTTATTTATTTTGTTGGTTTTATCCTATCTCTTTCTATCATATATCTATTCTTATTTCCTTTGCAGCTATTTTAAGTGGCTATCCGGCCATTGATAGAAATCACGACGAGTACAAAATTTGCAAGGAACATGCACAAGCTTTGGCAGATCTGAAGTTCACTTATGTTGTATCTTGTCAGATCTATGGTTTTCAAAAAACATCTAGTGATATCCGAGACAGGAGCTGTTATGTGAATATTCTGAATCTTATGTTAACGTGAGTTTCAATGTTAACAATAATAAGCTATTAACCTTATAGATTGATATTTTATTGACAAAATTTCAAATTTCTGATTAATCTTCTAGGTATCCATCTTTGCGTGTTGCTTATATAGATGAGAGGGAGGAGACAATTAGTGGAAAAACTGAGAAGGTTTATTATTCTGTCTTGGTCAAGGGAGGGGAGAAGTTGGACGAGGTATGAGGTAAGAGACTAAACTACAACTGAAGTGCACCGTGCAGATCTTCCGCGAAAACGTTTTTGCTAAAAAGATTCTCTCTTGTATAATGGCATTGGATTTCATTTGAGCTTTTGTTTTCTCGCTTTTATTATTGCTTAGGTTATCATTGACATTTGTATGCTGCAATTCCAGGAAATATATCGAATCAAGATTCCGGGTCCTCCAGCAGCTATTGGTGAAGGGAAACCAGAGAATCAAAACCATGCTATCATTTTTACCCGAGGAGAAGTCTAGCAAACCATAGACATGAATCAGGTGAGTAGAATGTTTTCCTTTTCACATTACGCTATTTCTGACTGAAGATTTACTGAAGAAAGTACTAAAGAAAACATTTTCCTTCATTCGATTTTCAAGGAAAATATCAAGGAAGTGTTTGTAAAAATTTCCGTATGAGAGATCTTTGGTTGATTTATGCATCTATGATATTATTTGATCATAAGACTAAACTTATTTAAAAAAGAAGTGAAAAAAGATGCTTATTTTGCCTCCAACCAATTTGATCTAATTGATTAGGGCTCATTTGATTTTATTTCCAAAGCCGTTTCTAGTTTTCATTCATTTTCAGAAATTGAAAAAGTTGATTTGGAAATGAAAATAAAATTATGTTTGGATGTTTAGTTGGAAAGTAATGACTAGAGGAGGTATAAGGTTGAACATTAGTTGATTTATATTTTTTTATGTTTAAAAGGATTTATTTTTTCAAAATATATGTATATTTTATTAATTTTAAAATGATAGTGGATACTTTATATCAAATCAAATTAGAATTTGATTAATGTGACAGTAGGATAATAAAGTGAGTTTAGAAAGAATTTAAAAATAAAAAAAGAATGTTTTAAATAAAAACGAATAGAAGTTGATGATTTTCAATTTTCACATAGCAATGAAAACTGGAAATGGCTCTGGAAATGAAAACAAACACCCCCTAAGTTTTCCCTTAAGAAGTCAAGGCAGAGAGCCCATTTCTTTCACATGCTCTTTAGTCCATTGTCTATGCTCCTCTTCATACTTGGCCCATGAGTTTGTTATGACCCTTAAGAAAGCTACACCTCAAAAGGTAGCTGTTAAGGTGGGAGAGCCCAAGGTCATATAAACCCCACATCAAATGCCCATCGGATAATAAATTCCCACTAAGAGCCCATACTCTTAATAGAAACCAACCAGAATTGTTACATCCCACCACGCCCCATGGTCCCCGCGCCCACGCAGGCTAGCTTTGTGCTAGCTTCACCTAGCCCCCCAGACGAACACTGCAATGCCGGTGTCACCACTTGCGCCGCTCGATTGTAACTGAGAGAGTAGTGGCTAGCTTGGATACCAAATTGTTATTGCCCTTAAAGAGATCCACACTTCAAAACTTAGCTATCAAGATGGGAGAGCCCAAGGGTCATATAAACCCCACATCAAATGTCCATACATCCGATGTGGGATAAATTCCCACTAAGAGCTCATACTCTTAGTAGGAACCAACTAAAATCGTTATAGAGTTTCTATTTTAGAGTTACTTCATGAGGTGAATTTTCTTCTTGTTTGTCAATTCAAAATGCAGGAATCTTTTTGTCTTTGGTTATATTAGACAAGCGTCCTACTTCATTTTCGCCCTCCCCGTGCCTTCCTCATCTAAAAATTAAAAAATAAAAATAAAAATAAAAATAAATAAATAAATGGGGAAGAAGAAGCCCAGGCTGTGATTTTCCACTTGGTTTTCTCAAACTAACCCTAAGAAGGACATCATACTTCTTTGTTACTATATTCAAATATTTTTCTTACTCACATACGCACATTGTGAAGAAAATGAATGATACAATTAGAATTGATCAAATTAACATCACAAAACTAAGATGTCGAAAGGTCAAAATTAATTGAAAGATGGATTATTTATAAAATAAGTTTACAGCTGGATCTTTTGAAAATAATAAATAAACAAAAGATTGATATGTTTGACTTTTATTTGTAAGAAAAGTGTACTCATGGCTGGATGAATAAGTTGAACGGATGACTGTGAATTGTCTCTCTCGGATGTGAAAAATTGTAGGTCTCATCTGGTTGAATGAAAACTGAATGATTATGGAAGATATGATTCCTTAGAAGTGTTGAAATGAGAGTTACCTACTTTAATGAATTTGAGCATGGGAAAATGACATAAGAAGAGAATGATGGGCAAACAGCATGAACTGGATCTAGTGCTTTGTGTATTCATAGTTGGAGAGTGAGAAAGAGATACGTCTATTTGATGTAACCATGGGCATTGTTAACAATTTGACGCAATTTCATTTTTGCAAAAAATGGAAATTGATCTCTCATTATCACCAACCACTTTCACGAACATTACCCTATAAATAATTATATATTATTCCTCAGAATAATTATTTTGAGGAAGCTTTCAAGATGCCCAACGTTTTGGAGGAATTCCTAAAAGCTCATCATAGACTAAAAAGGCTGACAATATTGGGATTAAGGGAGCCTATTTTTACAGGAAGGTTTGTAGTTTCATTGAAGTATATGAATTAGTAAAAATAGTATATGTTTGTACATTTCAGTGATTGTGTTTGTCTTTTCTGTTTCGTCATAGTGTTTCTTCACTCGCTTGGTTCATGTACAACCAAGAAACCACTTTTGTGACAGCTGGGCAAAGAATTTTGGCAAATCCTTTAAGGTAAATGTGTTTTGTTATTTGATCCAACTATTATAGTGTGGTTAAATTATATTATTATAAGCAATAATTTCATAACATTATTCCTATGTGTTTTTGTGCTATCAATAAATTTTTAATTTTTTATGATAAATTTTTAATGATTTTGAATAATTGGCTTGAACATGTAAAATATTAGAAAGTTATACCATGTTGACTTTTATCATATCTAGGATTTTCTTAAGAGACTACCCATTCTATCTATTCACTTTAGTTACTGCATAACTTAACTACCTTGGTCTAACAATGAATAAACTTTATGTGAAATATATTCCTTCAAAGTATAAACTACATCATAAAGTTAAAACAATCTTAAAAAATGTAATATATTACTTAGCTTCTGAAGTACTTAAAGAAAACAAATGTGCATATGAACAATAATAAGCATAATGACTTTGGATGAATCACATAAAATGTTGATTGAAACATTTACTGTCTATATTTGCTCTTTAAAAAATTATTGTAGAGTATTTACATATTGTTGAAATTCAGAATTTTATACGTTAGAACATGTCGATGAATCATAATTAGAAACTTCCCAATTTTCAAAAATCCCTACAACTTTTCTTGATAACAAATTAATTAAGTAAATTGTTTCATTACTGTGTAGTTGTATGTAAGACATTAAAAATCTAAAAATGATAAAAGCAAAATTAGTAAATCACAAGCATAGTTTTATTGGTCTACCATATTTAACTTTGATAGGTATCTTTGGAAAGGAAAATTATGCTCGTTTTTATCATTTATTAAGACATGTATATTCTAGTTCTTGAAGTGTATGTACAAAATTTTGAATTTCCATTAGTAAGTTCCTAAACATGGAAAAGATGGTTGTTATTTTGTCTCACACCTTGATATAAGTTAGAGCAAAGTGCTACAATTCTATTGATTGTGTCAGTAACATTTGATCGTGCTATTTAATATATGTATTATCAAATTAGACTATCATATTCTCTCTCTCTCTCTTTCCCTCTTGCTCTCCCTCTCTCTCACGGAGACAGAGACAGAGACACAGACACAGACACAGACACACACTTATATTAACATTGAGATTTGTGTCTCAATAAACTACCATTAAGCTTGTTAGAATTGATGATTTATAAGTATTTGATGATAAATAAATAATTAGGTGAAAATCATGAATTTGGCTTTAATTTTAATTTTTAAATTATTTGAGAGGTTGTGGAAGTTGAGATTTATTACTTTCAAGTTTCAACAGTAGTGTCTCGTCATGAATTGAGTATCACCTTTGCACCATGAGAACTCTTCAGGCATATAGTAATTTGCAATATAATCTAACAACTTATTTATCTATTCTGTGGAACTGTTGAGCATAAACATTTACGAGGGAAAAAGAAAAGAGAAACGCAGTAAATTGCAGTTGACAAGGTTGCACTCAATAGATTAGCTGGTACGGTGAAAATATAAGCACATGATATTTATGAACTCAGAAACGACTATTTCGCATGCTAATTATTGAAATTAATGAAAAGAAATTAACTTGTGTTACAGAAGTAGTGGCAATCATCAAAGACAATAAACTGATCCATTCATTATCACTTGCGTGCATGCGCGCAGGCATATTACACACTTGTACTTAAAAAGTAACTATGTTGAATAGTGAAGAAGCTTAATGCAGTTATTCTAGCCCTTGAATTTGGATGTTTTCATTTTAACACACTTTAATAGAACACACCTATTCCATTCTTCCCTTGGTTTTATGATAAAGCCTTAATGTTATTTTTATTAGCAACCATGAAAGCTGTCTCGACAGTCAGGGACTCAGGGTTATTTTGTTGACTTTTCTCATATTAATTCTCTTCTTTTTTATTCTATGTTATGTCATTTTCTTAATGCATTTATTCATTTAATCAGTGTCTTAAACTTGTCCTGAGCTTAATATGTTCATAGTTGCTTATTACTGTTCGAACACATTAGTGAGCATATACACAAGTATATGATTGGATACCTATCTCAATTTTTTAAGCAAAAGAGAAGTCTATATAGATCCCCATAATTTAGAAGCTTCTCTTTATAGGATTGCTTCTCCTTTTTCACGTGCATTTTGGCATTCCTCACGCAATGTAAATATATATGATTATACGCAGCAAATTCTTGGCTCCTAGTCTCATACAGTTCAATATTTCCTCATCCATTCTTCTGGCATTCAGGTATTTACGGAAGTAGAGTCCGGTGCCTCACCCACTGGAAACTGAGTGAATTTACATGAAAGTATCATCTGGAGCTTCTTTTGTTGCTAGGGATGTCTTACCTGTTGACTCACTTTTTCCATCTATTGAATTAAGTGTTTGGTAATCTCCATGCCATGGTTTACAGCTTGACCAAACTGCGCTTCAGCTATTATGATATTAGCATTTGATGTTTAAATATTATTTTTTCCCAACAGGGTAAGGTTCCACTCTGGGCATCCTGATATTTTTGACAGAATCTTTCATTTGACAAGAGGAGGCATTAGCAAAGCATCAAAAGTTATCAACTTGAGTGAAGATGTATTTTCTGGTAATATTTATTTCGAGCTCTCTTTAAGTTAAAATATTAACGTTTTCATTTGGCTTTTTGACTGAGTCACTATTTTCAGGGCACAATTCAATACTACGAGGGGGCTATATAACACATCATGAATACATCCAGGTAGGTAAGGGACGAGATGTTGGTATGAATCAAATATCTCTTTTTGAGGCAAAAGTTGCAAATGGCAATGGAGAACAAACTCTCAGCAGAGATGTCTATCGACTTGGACGCCAATTTGATTTCTTCAGAATGTTGTCCTTCTACTTCACTACAGTTGGGTTTTACTTCAGTAGCATGGTAAGTGATTTTAAACTTATTGTCCTTGTTCAGTGTTTGTTGTTTGACAAATGAATGTGAGCTTGCTCCAATTTACTGAATCTGTTCTTGTGAGAATGATTAACCAAGTTTCCAGAGAAGTCAATTGTAACCATTAAATTAGGACAAATTTCCTCCCACAATCAATGTTGGATACTACAGTTTCTGTCCCAGCAAACAGCCCTTTTCCCTCATGATTGGGCCCAGAGTTTGATTAATATTCCTCGGAATACTGTGGTTACCATCTGTTTTCCCAAACTTAGGGGTTGATTGAGAAAATGTTTTCCAGGTTACCGTTCTTATTGTTTATGTGTTCTTATACGGACGCCTATACATGGCCTTGAGTGGGTTAGAAAGGCGAATTCTGTCTACTCGTCAGACGAAAGCTCTCGAGCGAGCTTTGGCTACACAGTCTCCTTTTCAGATTGGCGCAGTGCTTGTGCTACCAATGGTGATGGAAATTGGCCTCGAAAGGGGATTTCGAAATGCTATCAGTGATTTAATTGTGATGCAGTTGCAGCTGGCATCTGTGCTCTTCACATTCCAGCTTGGAACAAAGGCCCATTATTACGGTAGAACAATTTTACATGGGGGTTCAATGTACCGAGCTACACGTCGTGGTTTTGTTGTTTTTCATGCCAAATTTGCTGAGAATTACAGATTGTATTCTCGTAGTCACTTTGCTGAAAGGATTAGAACTTCTTATACTTTTGATTGTTTCTGAGGTCTACGGAAAATCCTATCACAGTTCATCATTGTACTCCTCCATCACTTTTTCAATGTGGTTCCCTGTTGCTGCCTGGTTGTTTGGTCCTTTTGTTTTCAATCCATCCGGGTTCGACTGGCGGAAAACTGTGGATGATTGGACTGATTGGAAGAGATGGATGAGAAACCGTGGTGGCCTTGGGATTTCACCTGATAAAAGTTGGGAATCTTGGTGGAACGTAGAAAATGAACACTTGAAGAACACAAATATAAGAGGTAGAGTGCTTGAGATTATCCTTGCATTTAGATTTTTCTTCTACCAATATGGGATTATCTATTACCTGCAGATATCACAAGGAAGCAAGAACATCATGGTAAAGACCACTGCACTCAGATAACTATCGTCAATTCTTTTCTTTTTTGTCATTTTAATACACGCTTATCATTCTTGCTCGAATCATCTCTATAGGTTTATGGCCTATCTTGGTTTGTTATGGCAACAGTTCTTCTAGTCTTAAAGGTATGGATATTCAAGTTATAAATTTTTGGATTACCACAGTAGAAATGTTTCTTCAGTAACGTGAATTCTATAATACCATTCTCTCTCTGGATTGTCCCAACATAGCCCGCCCCCTTATACAATACTTTTTCATGTACAGATGGTGTCAATGGGCAGACGAAAATTTGGCACCAACTTTCAATTTATGTTCAGGATTATAAAAGCACTTTTGTTTCTGGAATTTGTATCGGTGATGACAGTACTATTTGTGTTTGCTGGTCTCGCTGTATTGGCCTTCACACCCACCGGATGGGCCTTTATTCTGGCAAGTATCAGTATCAACTCCAATAGTGAATAGTTACATAATATTGAGTATTATTAGTGCAGATTGGTCAAGCATGCAGACCTTGTTTAAAGGGCACTGGAGTTTGGGACTCTGTGATGGAATTGTCAGGAGCATATGAGGCGATAATGGGTTTCATTATATTCATGCCTGTTGTGGTGTTATCGTTGCTCCCCTTCATCTCGGAATTCCAGACCCGTTTTCTCTTTAATCAAGCATTCAGCAGGGGCCTTCGGATTTCCATGATTTTGGCGGGCAAGAAGTAGAAGTCATCCTCCACCTAAATTTTTCTGCTTTCTATTTCAATAGTAAACAATAGGTGTGTTGTATGTAAAATCACTTGATGTGGGTATCATTGTAACAATACCTTGTCGAGATCTCTCACATTGGCATTTGTTGATTTGTCAATTGTAGTCATTGTAGTTGGAAAATAAATGGAAAAAATATTTAGATATTGATGAACAAATTCTCACTTTCTTTCAAGGAGATTCTAACAATTGCCATAGAATTCTTCATTGATCCAATACTCTTTCAAGATACAATAGTTTTCAACAATGTAGTATGATTCACAAACTTATTGAGTCTCTACCTCAAAACACATTTTTTCAACAAATAAAACTCTCCTTTTACGTATATATGTCTTGTAGTAGTATTAATGTATAAGTATTTCTTTTTGTGCAAATTATCATAAGAAGAATGACGCCCAATTAGGGAATTAATCAATAATAATACAGTGCTAAAAAATTGATATGTCGGTGGATTGATTAATAAATAGGTGCATGGTAAGATTACTGGTCGCAAAAATGAGTAAAAGAAATAATGACCGTACTCTCCACCAACACTATTAATGTCACCACAATGTCAACGTGTGGAAGATATTACATCTACATCCCTTGAATATAAATTGAGCCCAGTTTGAAGCTATCTTGTTGGTCAGTCGTAGGGAGCAAGAGAAAGTGATCCGAGTTAATTCATTACCTGACTGTATTAGCAAACTGCCAAGTCCGCAGTCCGCATCAGACTCAAGAAAAAGAAAGTGGCTTATCCACCAACAAATACTATTTGGCTCTATGAAAGTTGGCCCAAATTAATTTATGATACCAACTCTTTGTGAAATATATATATATATATATATATATATATTACACAACCAAAAGTGCATATAGAGAGACTACTCTTGCAAAATATAAGATATCCAAAATTTAGAAAAATAAAAATATATGAATTTCAAACATTCAATTGTTACAACACTAAACAATCGTTGACTTCAAAAGTAATGCCATAAGAGTGTACAATTAACATTTTCAAAAATTAAAAATTTTCAAAAGTATCATTGACCAGACATGAAAACATGAAACCTATTATGAAAACCTATTTCAAAAAGAAATACTAAGCTTTCATTTTTTTTTAAATTTTTTCCAATTTTTCAGTTATCAGTGCCAATTCAAAATGTTACCTACAATAATGAGAGAGAAAAGGGTACTAGAGAGTCATAAATGGTAAATGAGCCAATTGTGGTACAAACGTTTGTTTAATCAAATCAGACATCCATTTGGGCCAATTAATTAAGTGGACACTGAAATCTACACCGTAGCAGATCGATTAAGATTATCAGACTATTGGTATTAATACTAAAAATATAGTGGAAAAAAGGAAACAAGTTATTAATTAGCAGCTGTTAGGCAATGTAACTATCACAGCATGAAACCAGCTTCTGCCTGCAATACCCATTTTCTATACTTTTATTCTGATACTTCCAATGAAACCCTATTTTGCCTGCAACATCAATGCACTATATTTAAATAGGCCATCAGTCTGGAAATGACGCACACAAAAAGAAAAAGAAAACACACACATATAATTGTAAATGGACATTCGAATTCATTTATTGATTGTATTTGTATTTATTTATATAAAATATTATTTGTATGCATTTAAAATGAATATTCTGTATTCAATTAATAGATATTTGATTATAAATAAATATAAATATCTATATATACAATTCATATTTAATATCTATTTTGAATATATATATATCCATTAAAAATATATTATTTATATTTTTCAATAAAAATTTCATAATCTCTATATATATAAATTATAATTGAAGAATTGGAAAGAAAACATGTCATTATTAATATTGTTAGTGGTAATAATCAATTATAAAGTCAATTAATAATGAGAAATTGTGCTATTTGTTTCATTGTTTCATTTTTAATGAGATAATATAGTTTATTCTATTAATTAAAAAATATGTATTTGTTATAAGTTAATAGGTTCACATATTTGGATATTAATAAACGGATATTCGAATAATTATCATTGAATGTGAATGTCCAAAAAGTAATTTGAACAGTAGTAATTTCAATCAAATATGGATGCACTTAAATAATTATAATTGAATATGGATATATTTGAATTTGATCGATGTCTAACGGATATAAATTTGGATATCATGCATAAGTATCTGTTGAATCCATATCCGTATTCAAATATTTGAGAATTTAATCAAATACAAGTATAAAAACAGTATTTAATCTATTTAATATCTATTTACACCCCTACACACAGCAGAGAGAGAGAGAGAGAGAGAGAGAGAGAGAGAGAGAGAGAGAGAGAGGGCCATGAGAGGAAGATTTGGTCATTGAAAGGGGTGAGCAAAGAGTGGTGGCCATGGAGATCATTTTCTTCCTTGAAATCAAAGAGAATGAAAATTAATATTCAATTATGGGTAGTTGAAGTTGTTATTTTGAAGATTGTGTATGTTGTGGAAGCCATTGTCGATGTCTCCACCCTCTACTTCTTCCACTTCTGCTATGGTTGGCACATTTAGTTTTATTTGCTCTATTCATCTTTCATTAATTATGGAAGCATATAAATAGATTTCTATTAGTCCTTTGAAATGAAAAAACAAGAAGTAATTGTAATAATTTTTTGTTTATCTTAGATGGTTTGGTTATAGTGTGTGTGTATATATTGGTCACAGATGAATTCTTTACACTAGTGGATGATTATTTGTGTAGTATTATATTCATATTTACCCCTTACAGCCATGATTTCATTGAATTTAACAAGGATGCTAAGTCTTAGTGCTTTATTTGGTTTTGGACTTTAATAAGAACAAAATTGTCGCTATGTATAGTTTATGTTTTATTCTCTATTGTTATTCCTATCCTCTTTCATTTTCTCATCAAAATTCTCGATTTTATATGGAATTGAAGTTTCTATTTCTTACTGATTCTTTTAGACAATGTCCAATCCTTGATGTTATTTCTTTTCTAATATTTTTTTGATTGATGTCTTTTTTGAAATATAATAAATGAAATCCGATCTTGGGGGAATTGTGTTTGAAACAAAGGACCTCTTTTCATAAAGGAAAGGTCACTTAATAGAGGATCTAAATTGCACTTAATTGAGGTCTTATAATCAATTAATTTGTTGAACAAGTTTTTAATAAAAAATAACACTCTACCTATCCAAAACAACTAACTAGTTTTACCTTGCCCCTAAACACATTCCCAACAGTATGGTTTCAATTATTTTCCTTGCCCTTCTGAGTTATTTATTCCTTGTGTAAGAATGAATCTATGTTACTCTAATATATAAAAGTGTATGCGCATGGCAATAGTTTTCCCGTGCATGCTGACTTTTTTTGGTTTTTTTTGGTTTTTTTTTTTTTGTTGGGTTTTCAAAATGATGTTGTTTTGGATAGTTGCTACTGTGGTTGGTTGTGCTTTTTGCTGTTGGATTTGTACTGTTGAGAATAAAAGTATTAGAATAAACTAGTTTTATGGGAAGTCAAAAGAAACGCTACTCTTATGGTTTGTTTGAAAGAAACACGTTTCTTTTGTGTGTGTGTGTGTGTGTGTGCTTTTGAGGATAGGCGTGGTTTTTTGGGGGCTCTCTCTCACCATCTAGAAATAGAGAGAGAAGAGGGCATTTAAATTGGGCTTTTAGTGCATGGTTTGGTATGTACGGATATGAATTTTGGGGAGTGGTTAGTGGGTGCTTGCAAGCTGGATACACGAAAAAACTTGGGATTTTTGTCTGGTTTACTATGTGAGGATGGAGTAATGGAAAAAAATATATATATGTCTATCACCCTCTCTTTATCTTTTTGTGCTCTGTACGGAAACGATATGCTTGCAGTTTTGCTACACAGGGGAGTGGTTATTCAATGCCCATTCTTCATTTTTTTTTTAATATATCTTTTCATACTTAACAAAAAATTACTAATTTTTGCACTTCTTAGCTATCATTTTCTTTCATTTTTGCTTTTGCGGTTTGGTTTGCTGTGGAAAGTGGTCAGTTTTTTTTTTTCCCTTTCCTCACCACATTCTTCTTGCTCTTGGTGTTCTCTAATGATTTTTGTGTATGTGTAATTAGAAAAAGACATTTGTTGTGCATTAGGTGGTTATTATCTGCAAGCTTTGACTGTACAAAGTTTTTTGCTGTTTTGGGTTGAGGTTTTTGGCTTACAAACTATTTTTTTCTCTAACTTCTTAGTGTTTTTCTTTCAATGTCTCTTTCTGAGTATTTGTTGTTTTCTCTAATCTTGTAAATGGTCAAATTGAGGAATGTAGGCTTGCATTTTCTGAAAGATTATGTCTCGATTTCTAAAAAAAGTTAATTATTTTGTTTTAAGGGTTTTAAGTGTTTCTTGTGTATAATTTTTGTTGGTTTTTGGTTAAACTTCTTTCTTTTTCTTCATGTTTATAGCATGCATGGGCTGAGCATAGGCTTCTATATTTTTTCCCCTAATTTTCTCTGTGTTAGTGCTGATTTTCGTGTATTTTAAATTTTTTTTTTTCAAAAGAATTCTTCCCTTTTATCAACTGTTGTTTATGATCTAACTTTTGTTTTCTTGAATTCAAGCTATATTTCTACTTTCTTGATTTCTTTTTCAAAAGATTCTTATTCGTCTTTATTCTTTAATAATTTTGGTGATGTTTTTTTGCAGTTTGTTCATAGAATGGATGTATGGAGACAACTTGTATTAATGTTTTTAGAGGTTTAGATTATAACTTATATATGAATTTGTCTTTTGGAGAAGTATTGATAATGTTTTAATATCGATATATGTGTATGCTAAGCATGTTATGTTTAATAACATGATCTAATTTTATGATAGTTGATAAGAAAATATCTTCGATTATGTTTTTGTTGTATTTATTTATTTTTACTAGGATTGTTGTTTGCAATTTGTTTTAGAATAATGTTAATTTCAACAAGATATCACCATTTATTCTATCCATTTTTGCTTTGCACTATTTGCAGTTTTGCCCTATTTAATAGCCATAGTTTTTGTTCAAAAAAATCTTTGAATTTTTATACTTCATTACTTATGGATTGTGCACTGTTTACAATGGAATTTGAGTTATTGATCTTTAAGCATTTAAATGTTCTTTTAGAGATGCCGTAAAAATCATTTATTAAGTTCTAAATGGAATGGATAAACAATGTTTCTAATGATCAGAGTCTTTATTTTATGGTTATGTTTGTTTCTAAACAAATTTTATGTATAATATAGGTATGCAGAGCTAAAATGAGCATATAAGAGATAATGATGTTTATTCTAATTTCTTATTTGTAGTCTATTGTGTTATCTGTTCTTTTATTTTCTTCAAAATATTGTCGAAGTGATTCAAGTGAGACTCATGCTCCTTTGTAGCATTTTGACAGTTGTAACTTAGGATGCTGAAGTTAAAATTATTAAGAACATCTGAATAATATTTGTGATAATAACAATACCAAAACACTAATTTTAACTATTTATGAAAAATGAAGATGAGCAAGGTTGCAACAAATTAAAAATGAATTTGGTATTAGAATTGCTTTAATAGAAAATTTCTAATGATACATGGTCAATAATGTAGTATAATATCATTATTTCCCCAAAAAAAACGTTTTAACCAATACAGGGAGTTTATTTTTCTAAATTAAGAAGTGAGAGAGCTCAAAAATGAATAAGGCAAAAAGCCATCTATGTATTTTCAAGCCCACAAAGGTTGAGTTGGCTTTAAGCTATAAGTATGCTATAGACTTTCTTATACAAATTGGTAAGTATGTATACTCATGCCATATTAGCTATCATCTCTATAAAAGGAGTCTTTCTCATTTGTATGAAGATTCCCTCTTTTCGCTTTCAATTAACCTTTCTAAGCGAAATTACATATTTTGTTATATGACAGGCAAGTGAGTTATGTTTCCACTTTTGATGGCTATTTTGAATTTGCTTATATAGAAAAAGGTTCTTGATTTTCTAACTTAATCTTGATAATTTGTTTTGTTTGCTTGAATAGTTGTTATATTTTTGTCTTGTGTATTTCTTCTTCTAAATATTTATGTTGGTCTTTCTTCTTAAATGTTGATCATTATTTTGAAAATTTTATTTGTACAATTAAAATATATAGAATATCTTATTAGTTTTGTTATAAGTTTATAGTGTGACTTGTCTATAAGTTTTCTTTTTAAAGATGCATTAAATGTATATTTGTTTTGGAAGTGTTTGTATTTAGGATGTTATGTTTAACAATATGGGTCTTTATCATAAGAGATGATGAATAAAGATTTCAATTGTATTTTTATATTATTGATTTTAAAATTCTTTATGATTTCTATTATTGTTGTTGTTGTTTTTTGAATTAAGATTTCAATTGTACCTTTATATTATTGATTTTAAAATTTTTTTGGATTTCTATTATTATTTGAATTCTTATAGTTTTCGTATACTTTTGAGTTTTTAGTGCTTTGAGAAAAAGACCAAGGGTACCTTTCTATTTATTTATTTATTTTTGGCTTATGTATTATACAATTACTGTAGAAAAAATTTGCTCTTCCAATTAAAGGTGTTTAAATTTTCTTTTAGTGATATCTTTGAAATAATTTAATAATTTCTTGTGGGAGGTGATAATAAAAATTAACTTTTGCTTCATTGTTATTGATTTTAATATTGTTAATAATTGTTGCTTGCAATGTTGGAAGAAAACGTGCCTCATCCATGTATTATTGTTATTTTTGCTTTTTATGATTTTGAATTCTTGCAATTATTTTTGTTTTCCTTCTTATTTCTTTACAGAAAATTTTCTATAACTTTTTAGCTTGTTTTATAACTAAAATATAGAGTTTAGTGTCTTACTCTTTCATAGTAGTCATTTTTTCTTGGTGTTGAGCTTCTGTTTCAATTTGTTTGTTTGGTATTAAGAAATTATAGTATAGTGCTTTTTTTACCTGAGTTTTGCTTTTTTTTTTAATGCAAAATAAATTCTTCATTGTGACTGTATTGTTGATGTATAGTTTAATAATGATAATTTTGAATTATACAATAATTGAAAAGTTGGGTAAATTGTTATATGTTTTTGTTTAGACAAGGTTCTTATTTATTTTAGTTTTCAAAGTTTGTTGCTGTATTGGTTTATAATTAGGTAATAACTTATGAAGTATTTATACATTTCATGTTTAATTGTGTTTATTTTGTTTGATTTTTTTCCCTTGCTTAGTTTATGTTTTTTGGATTTATTTTTATTTATTACCTTAAAAATGCAGGGATTGTGTTCGGCATCTTTTGCTATGTGAAGAGAATTTGTGCTTTTTAAGGTAATATTTATGAATGGTGTTTGTATGTGCTTTTGTTTATTTTGACTGAAGAAGTTGTTATTCATTTTGAACTAGCTTCTATTTTAGTTATTTGTCTATATTTTATTTTCCATTTGTTAATAATTCTATTATTTATTGTCAGCTTTTTTTTTTTTAATCTATGTTATGTTTTTAAGATAGGTAAATAATTTTGCATTTTATCTAACTTCCAAAGAAATGTGGTTAAGATGTAATAATTTTTCTTTTGCTGCATTGGTTATTATTCTATTGTTTTAATATTCTATTGGTTTGACTCTTTGCATTTACATTGAAATTTTGTGTAGCTATGTATGCTATAATGAGGTTTGTTATTTAAGGTGGTTTTTTGGATGTAGTGCTTCATTAGTTTCAGAGCATAATAGTTTTTATTCTATTGCATTTGTTCAATTTTCTTCTTTGTTTATTTAAACTTTAGCCTTTTTATATATGCTTTGCTATTAGCTACGGTATGGGATGACCAAAGACAAAAAGTGCATAGGGAAAAGGTTTGATTTGCTTATAAATCAATGTCTAAAGGAAAGAAGGCACTCTTCCTTCAAAGACAGCAGGAGAAATATAGGTGCCATGTTTCTATTGTAAATAAAGTTGTTTTGTCAAATACAAATGAAACAACATCAATGAGTAATGTCAAAGTAGATAATGGAATTCTTTTAACAAATGAACAAAATGTCATCAGTCTAGTAATTGAATTTGTGTCTTCTAACCATAATACTCATGTTGAATCCCCAAATATTTCAACTCATGAAAATGTTGCAAACATTGCAATAAATACCTCTAATGGAACCATTAGTTCAGCAACTAAATATGTGTCTTTTAATCATAATACTAATGTTGAATTCTCAAATATTTCAATTCATGAAAATGCTGCAAACGATGCAACAAATTCCTTTAATGGAACCATCACAAATATCTCCTCAATATATATTTCATCAATGAATTTATCCAATATTGTAATCACCAAAGATGCTGTGAATTGTGCAACAGATATGTTTAATCCAATAATCTTAAATGTTTTTCCATTACACATTAATCCAGTTAAATAGTTGAATTTATAGATCAACAGAAATATTCAAACATGATAGCAAGCACCTCAATTATTTCATTTGTAAATCAATTAAGAAACTGCCCAGTAGCTATAGTTAATGATTTGTGTTAGCTTGAATGTTTAGGTATGTTTTATTATTTCATTAATGTATTTAAAGAATTAAATACTTTATTGTAATTGAATTCTTATTTATTAAATTAAATATTTCAAAATTTATTTCGTTGATGATGACATTCCTTGTATTCCTGTGAATGGAAGACGTATTGAAAGCATGCGTCAGCTGAAGCGTTTTGATGGGCTTTCTAATATAGCATTAGCTGCTTGGGAATCACCCAATACACCATTTTGCATATGTCTTAGTGCTTTAAAGCTTTATCGAGAACCACTAATTTTTTATTGTTCCTTAGGGGAGGTCTCCATTGCTCCTTTAACTTGCAATAGAATCATATATGATCTATTCACCTTAGATCTTTCTAACATTGGGGGTTACATTCATGGAAGACTTAGAACATATAATAATAATCTTGCCCTAACGTTGATTGGCATGAACACTGATCCCACTTATTGTTGGAATAATGAAGGAATTTATACTTTAAAAGCAAATGGCCAGGTTTCACATAGGCTTGAACAATTTTATGCTTTAGTTGAGCTGCCTAAAGGATTGCAATTATTTTTTTGGACACATCTGATGATCTTGATTTAGAAGCATTAAAAAAATTTGACTTAGATCCTGATATTCTTAATATTCTTTTGAGGTAATTTGTGAATAATCCTTGTTTTCGTATTTTTAAGCATTTAAAATCATGGAATAATTTGATGAATTACACAGTTGTCCTTTGAATAAACCCCAATATCAATAAAAAAACACATAATCTTCTAACTGAACTACAAGTGGTTGCCATATAGGATGAAACAATGAATGATGCTGAGAATCTACATAAGGACATTCTTGTTTATTGTTTAAATAATCAATCACACCCAATTTTATACCAATATGGGTGTTATGACATTACAATATCTATTGTTATTTCCTTATGGTGAGCCTGGGTGGCATAAAGGAATAGAGCGTGCTTTCTAGAAAAGAAAAAAGAAAACACACTATAGCAGGCAAAGTGTTATTATGCATGTTGTTGGTTAGTCAGCCACTGATTTATTACATGTTGAACAGGAATATAATTGTTTAACTTATGATATAATTTATTGTATTTATTAAATTTAAGAAAATGAATGATTTTCTAATTTTTTATTAAATGTTATAACAATATTACAGTGTATGTTCAAAATAACAAAAAGAGAACAAATGTCAAATGTTGAGAATAAATATGTTACCGGTATCATATTCGACATGGAAGATTTCTTATATTTTGCATGCAGGAAGATTAGGTTAATAGTATGCTATTGATTTGTACATTAAAATTGAAACACAAATGTTAGATTATTATAGAACAGAATAGCAACAAATGGATGCACGAACGGAGACTCTTCAAGGGATAGTTGATACTTTAACTATTAATCAAATCAATAACCCTAATAAGATAGAACCATACATAGTTTTGTCTTCATCGTTCATCAATGAGTTGAGGGATATGATGAAAAGGTATGTGAATGCAATGGCATTAGTGCAAAGATTTGGGAATCTTGATCTTTTTGTTATAATGATATGTAATCCTGCTTGGAAAGAAATAAGACATTAGCTTCTACCAACAGAAAGTGCACATGATAGGCTAGATTTGGTTGCTTGAGTATTTTAAGCAAAACTTGAAAGCTTGAAGATGAAATTGTAAGAAAAAAAATCTTTGGAGATATTGTAGCATATGTATATATAGTTAAGTATCAAAAAGAGGATTGCCATATGCACGTTGGATAATTATTTTTAAACTACATCATAAATTGAGTTTTCCTAAATTTTATGATTGAATAATCTCAGCTGAATTGCCTAGTTATTCTCTTCATTGTTACATTCATATGTTGTCTCTCATATGATATGTGGACCATGTGGTATTGCTATCCCAAAGAATGTATGCATGAAAGATGGATCTCGTAAAAATAAATATCCGAAGGATTTTTATGATGTAACCACTCATGATAGATCATCATATCCAAACTATAAATGGAGTAATAATGGTAGGAAAATATTTGTGCGCAATGTATATTTAGATAATAGGTTTGCTGTTCCATATTGTCCTTATTTGCTTGCAAAGTTTGATTGTCATATAAATATTGGGGCTTGTTCATATTTTAAACTTGTGAAATGTTTATATAAATATATACACAAAGGTCATGATAGGATTTGTTATAACATAATTGATAATTCTTTCTGAATAATATTGATGAAATTAAGTAATTTCAAAAAGGTTGAAGGATTTCAACGGTTGAAGCATTATGGCGAATTTTTTCATTTGATATCACATAAATGTATCCGCCTATCATTATTTCACCAATTCATTTACCAAATCAACAATTTGTTAACTTTGGTCAAAGAAAGACCTATGACTGAAGTAATAATGAATCCTTTTGTTGGAAGAACCATGCTAATTGAATTCTTTTAGATGAATGCTAATAATGTTGATACTAAGAGGTTACAATTTTTATATAGAGAATTTCCAAAATATTTGTTTGGGAACAAAAGGATAGAAGATGGAAACTATGTAAGAGAAAAATAGTTATAGGTAGAGTTACAGTTGTGGATCTTACCGAGGGTGAATGTTATTATTTGAAAATTCTTTTGTTGAATGTTGGAGCGCCTATATCTTTTCAAGATTTGCTTTTGTTCAATAATTGATTATTTGATTCCTTTAGGATTTCAGCATCCCATAGAGGATATTTAGAATCTGATTTTTATGCTGATCAATGTTTAGAAGAAGGATCTCATTTTTGTATTCCTTTAGCTATCAGGAAATTGTTTGCAATTTTATTGGTGTATAGTCCCGCCCTAATCCTAAAAAATTATTTGTCAAGTTCTTTGATGTTCTTTCTGATGATTAGTCATGAAATCAAAATCTATCACAAATTGATCTTGAGAGGAAAACTTTAAGTAGTGTTAATGATTTTCTTATGTGCATAGATAAATCCGTTCATAAATTTTGTCTATCATCTAATCTATAAAAGATAAGTGAAGAAGAACGTTTTCCTAAAGAACTTACTTATGAAATAAACATTGTTGTACCTTTAGATGATGTGGCTTCTTGCATATGTAAAGTCAAGAGGACACATAGCTTCAGCTATAGTAACCTTTGGAGTTGAGGCATCTTTGTTGCCTTGAGGCAAAACTACTCCTTTTAGATTTAAATTGCCAATTGAAATTGATAAAAAAAAAAATTAGAGGTAAAAATAAGTAAGCAATCAAGTGTTACTAAAATGATTTTTTTGTGTAAATTGATAATTTGGGATGAAGCTTCAATGGCAAATTGAATGATTATTAAATCATTTGATAGATTGTTGAGAGATATTACAGATGAACAATCCAAGTTGTTTGGTGGAAAATTGGTAGTTTTTGGTAGAGATTTTTGTCGAACATTACCTAGAGTACTTTTTGGTACAAAATCACACATGATAAATGCAAATTTTGTTGCTTCACATATTGGCAACAATTATTAAAATTTAAATTTCATGAGAATATTTGTGCAAGAGATGATCCTAAGTTCACAGATTTTTTGTTGAGAGTTGGTAATGAAGTGGAACCTTTTGTCTTAGATGATAACATTTTTATACTAGATAATATTTTTATGCCATTCATTGATCGTGAGATATTCATTGAACTAATATGTTTTTTCTTTCATTTCTTTGTATTCTTATGGTGCATATGATTTAGCTAATAGAGCAATTTTAACTCCTAAAAATGAAAATATGTTGGATATAAATAATATTTTGATTGAAAAGTTACCTAGTGTATCTAAACAATACACCAACTTCAACAAAGCTATAGCAATTGAAGGTCTTCCTAACTGGCACTAGATTGATTTGCCAAAGGCTTGGAGAGAATTACATACAAGCAGAGATAGCAATAGGAGATTATAGAAGCAAACTTGTGTTTATTCCACAAATACCATTAGAATGCATAGATAAAGAAAAATGTCCTATTGCTTTCAAACGATTTCAATTTCCAATCAAACATTTCTTTGCAATGACGATTAATAAAGCCTATGGATAAACTCTTGTTATGTTGGCATTTATTTGCCATAGCCTGTGTTCTCTCATGGTCAATTATATTTTGCATTATCAAGAGCAAAGCAAACATGTTCAGTGAAAATTTTGGTTGAACTTTGTATCATGATGTTAGTTGTCAACAATATACAAAGAATATTCGGTATAAAGAGATATATCAACTGATGGAAAGAGGTTTTGTTTTTACACATTCCTTTTACTTATTTCATTGCATTTTATTTTAGCATTTACTATTCTATGCTATTCTTTTCCAATGAAAACTATTTTGATTAGATATTTGGTTGTATTGTGTATTGGAGGTGTTTATTTATTGATTTTTATTTTTGTTTTTAATTTGCATGTAAAACATCATCATGGCGAAATAGTTAATGTGGATTAGGGACATTACTCCTAAAATTAAAAGCTGAAGTGTTAAGGTTCTTGTGGAATCCAAGACTTCTCCTAGATGAGTTGTTCATAATCTGCATAGATATCAACATGTAACTTTAGTTGATGAATCTGTTAGTATTTTTATTTTCATAAGAAATTGAATTTGTTTTGTGATCTCTGTCAGAAAAGTATCTAATGCAATAAAATGCTCTTTTTCCCCATTACTTATCGTACAAGGGACTAAAGTGCTTGCTATGATCTTTGATATGGACATTAATTAGTTCAAGAGGACACTTTCCTTGATGGACACTTATGTAATCTCAAATGCACGTGCGATTAAAACAAATCTTGATTTTAAAACTTAAGGGAACAAATACCAATGAATACTCAACTATCACAATATCATTACTAAAGTTTTGGACAATGTTATTCCCTCATCTGTATTGGTGCCTAATTACGTTGAATTTTCTGCAATTGTTGCTTCTAACCAAGGAGATCAGTTGGTAAGAGTTGCAACCTTTTGTATATTTTATGCAATATATCCTTGCATTCATTCAATAAATAATTTGAATTTATTTTTAGCAATAGTTGTCAGAAAGTTTGTCCAGTGAACTATTGGAAGTTTTGTGAAATCATACATTATTCATAAATTTGGCATCATGAATCATGAGTAAGCTAACCTTGTTATGTTCACATTAATAATTATTCTTTGATTGAAAAAATTTTTTAATCATAAAATTTTTTTATCACCATGTGATCATTTTCATATATTTAATAGGAGAAAACCTCTAATACTATCCTTATGGAGTAATATTGTGGCAGCAAAAGGTCAAGCAATAATGTTATCAGTGGAAGTTATGCTAATAATTGCTGCTAAAAACTTGAATGTTTCTTCACACTTTGGTTAGAAGATATTTTTTAGAATTTACCCTTTTGCAGTATCTTCATCTTATTATTTAATACGCAGTTTATATTTACTTAAATAAACTATTTTATATGAATTATGTGGAAAACATTTGTTGCTATTAGACATAGGAGTCTCACTTGTTTCAACCCCCAACACAGCAATCAATGTTGATTGAGCAATACTAAAAACTCTAAAGTTAAACATAAGATAATTTTTTCTTTGGGCATCAGTGACATATTTTGTATGTTCTTTCATTATTTAAATTATACAAAGTATAACAGTACTTACCTGACAACATTTTGTTTGATGAAACAGATGAGCGAATAACTTAATGATAATTGTTGATGCTATGATTGAAATTAAGCTTATGATCAAATAGAGGTAAACATTTGCACAAATAGTCACAAAGTTCCACACGGTTGCTAATGTGGTCCGTATGGAAGACGTAAGTATATTAGCCTTTATTTATATATGTTCTAATAAATAAATATATGATTATATATATGATAACATATTATGTAGCTTATTTTTAAGCTTCTGCAGTCACAAAATAAGCATATGTATTTAATGCAGATTGAAAACTTTTTGCTAAAAGCTACTGCTCAAATTTGCAATTCAAATCAAAAGTTTTTTACATGGCATGTGAAAAATGCCATTCTTCATGTGCTACAGAGTTCAATTGGTTGATTGATTGTCATAATGTAATGAGGACTGTCGTTGGTATGTGCTGACATTCAAAACGCTTCATGCTTTCTTTCCAATTTTGGAGAATAAAAAATAAACCATCTAATGAAACCTCCTTCAATTTAGAGAAATGGTTACTATTGTTATCTTAGATGAAATTGGCTCATTGGAAGCAATTGCCTTTGGAGACAACGCTGTGAAAATAATGCAAATGAATTCATTCATGGCATTGGAAATGCATTTAGCAGTTAGTGGTTTAACTTAGAAATTTTCAAATTTTTACACTTTGGTTGGTTAAAAAATTCTAAAGAGGTTGTTTTTGGAAAAAAAAATTTTAATTAGATTGATTTAAATTATTTTGTTTGAAAACTCACAAGGAAATGAAGAAAATAAGGAAGGTACTAAATATACTAAAGAAGAAGATGAGACCAATTAAATAAGTTTTTTCTCTAATTTTTCTTATTTTTGTGCAAAAAATAATTAATTTGTTGTTTAATTATATTATATTTTCATATTTTTTTTCCTTATCTTTTTTGCCACCAACCAAACAAATTATTTTCCTTAACATTTTCTTTATTTTCTTAATCAACTTATTTGTATTAATAGAGTGTTAACTAATGTTCCTTTTGTAAGATAATGAGAAATATTCAGAACTTAATCTACAAACCAAATTTATTTTTATAATGAGTATTATATTGATAGTGGTTAATGCATAGGCAAGTGAACAATTATGAGATAAGTATAATTAGAAACTAAAATATTATTAATTGTGTTTATAATTATATAATATCATTAGTTGTCTTTATAATATTATTGATTACATAAATGACCATCTATGTGAGAATTTATTCCTGCAATAATAGGTACACTTCTTTAGCACATCCCTTCCACACATGATGAGGATAAATCTGTGGAATAAGAATGAAACGTGCACACACACACACACACAAAAGGGCAAGAATGAAACAAAAAGAAATAACGTTGTAATCCCACCCCATGGGGCGATACTAGAATAGCAGCTTGTTGCTACTACAGTCGCTTGCTTGATCCAAAAAAGGGCTAGCCAGTTGTTGTAGTGGATGACATCAAATATACTAATATGAGAAAGCCTAACAGGCCTAACCTAATAACACTTCGCCAGAACGGAGACATGGTGTATGAAGGCCTAATTACCTATTCGGCGTAACTTATTATAGACCAACCATACTATAGGCCGGGCCTCAACCTGACTAAGCCTCGCCCATCAAAGTGGATATCAGTATTTGCCCCATCAACCATGTTGTGGCAATCGCCATTGAGGGTATGTTGTTCAGTATTCAGACAGGGTGACTCAAATACAATAGAGTTACACATTATTGATTCAAGTTTGTACAAATATCTCGTAGAGACTACCTCTCTTAATCGGGGGAGGTCAAACCTAAGCAATAGCCTCTAAGTTACACTAAATGCTCTGCTAGGTGGTGTGTCTCTTCATTTATGATGCATGCCACCACCATACCATCTTTTCAGCCATGCTAGGCTAGTGCACACCACCAGTGTACCACCTTATCCTAGGCAACTGGAAACAGAACCACCTAAAATAGTATACAGGCTAAGAAGACCTAAAAGTCCTCTAGCAAGGGCAAGGGCCCTTCATAAACAATAAAGGCATCATAGACATATCGATGACCTTGAGAAAGCTATAAATACCCTATTCTAGCTTCTAATAAGGTATGTCATTCATCTCTATAAAGCCCTTACTCTATTGCTCTATTTTCTAGTTGATTTTACTGACTTGAATGTTGGAATGCCTTAGCTGAGGGCCCCTCGACAAGCATGATGTTTGCTATTGGTTGCAGAACTCAACCTCATTATATGCTCAAACACTTTTATCCGACTTGCCACTTGGTCAACTAGACTGGACTAGACTTAGCCCAATTTGCCCAATTTGTTCCTAAACAATTCACATCCTCATCATTTGGCGCCGTCTATGGGAAACTTAAGCTCACAACTATGAAAAATGGTTAACACTAGGTGAGCTATTTTTGAAATGAAGGAGAATAGAAGATGCCCAACCCCTTCCTCTTGACCCCAACAAAAACCAAATGTGATGGGACATAGTACCTAGTCAGAACATGTGCTCACCCTAACCATACCCCAACTCAATAGCTGATAAGCAAGCAAATATTTGCCTAAATTTTTGCTCAATTGTTAGCTACCCTTAACAAACACAATAACCAGCACGAACTAATCTTTAGTACCACTTCCCAACTTTTCTAGCGTGAAGAGAGACCTCCAAGAGAAAAAAGGGGCGACCAGAAGCCAGGCAAATGCCTACTCTATGAAAAGGCAGTTCTAAGCGATTCCCTAGGGAAGAAACCCAACATAACCTTTTGAAGTAATGGTAGATTTAGTTGTTCACTACACTCGACCCCTTCAAGCCCCGCAGCGCGATAAGGTCAAGTACTTGAGGCCCTAGACAAATAGAAATATGTCCCAAACTGATCAGGAAAAGTGGGAAGAAGTGTGCCACCGGGTTCAGTAGTTGAACAAAGAGATTAGGAGAGATTTCAAAAAGAAACAATGAGAGAAACTCTTACTATAATGGTACTCCTCAGCTTCATCGGGAGTAAGAGTCACCATTTGTGCAAGAGATAATTAATGAGTGCATTACTTTTAATGTCAAGGTTCCTACTGGGTTACCTAAATATGATAGCTCATCAGATCTATATGAGCATCTATTATAATTTGAACACATGATGCAATTGTATGAGCATAATGAGTACATCCACGTCATGATGTTGGTCACCACATTCGAAGGGATTGCACTCGATTAGTTTGTGAAACTAGATTCGGCATCGATCTACTCATACAACTAGCTATTTAACAAGTTCATCCATTAGTTTGTTAATGGAGAAAGGTGAAGCTTTCTCATACACATTTGCACACTGTTAAATAGAACTAGAGAGGGTCCCTTTATGATTGTTTCACCAGATTCAACACTGAGGACCCGAAGATAGACAATCCCTAGATTGAGTTTCCAATCGATGTGCTCTTCTTAGGCCTTCGCCATAAGAAATGTGCAAATGCCCTAATCAAGGAGTAATTGTGGACAATGGAGGAGTTGCTTGGCCTCATTGAGAGAAATATGATGCAAGAAGACATGCATAAGTTGAAGTATGGCAATCTTATCACCAATAAGAAAAAGAGTAAAGAGAAAGATAATCGATAGCATAAAGATAGTCATTGATCTTTGAGCAAATGTTTCCACAATTATACACCCTCCACATTACCAAAAAGGAGGTCTTGTTTGCTATCCAGCACGACAACCTCCTTAAAAAATTTAGAAAGTTGACTGAGACAAAGGCCATGAAAATATCTAAGGAGTACTGCCACTTCTACAGATAGAAAAGCCATGATATAGAGGACTGCTTCAACCTTCATGATAAGACTGAGAGGCACATTCAACAAGGGCACTTAAAGAAGTTTGTTAATGAAAAAGCTAGACAAGAAGCGAGTGCAACCAACCAGACACCCCGTAGAGAATTATCAATTAGCTTAAGGAAGGAAGACAAGGGAAAAAACCTTCCCATTATCCTTGTCCACCCATCAAAAGAGTAATCAATACTACTACCAGAAGCCCAACTAAGAGGAGACTCAAAGTCAGCCAAAACAATAAACCAGCGGAGATTGGAGTTGTCCAAATCTTCCTCGATTGAAATAACCTTCTAGTTTTTAACTAACACAAAGCCAATCTTTTTCTTCAACATCTACCTTTCCTATATTAAGACATAGGGGCCGACAACAAGCTTGATTTCCCCTTGGTAGTATGTATTAAAATAGCAAACTTTGAGGTTAAGAAATTATTGGTCAACAATGGGAACTTCACAAACATCATTTTCTTGTTAACTTTGAAAAGAATGAACATGGACAAGTTGAAATTTGAGCCTATTCGCACCCTGCTAGTCAAATTAGGGGGGGTCGGAGATCATCTTTGAAGGATCTATAAACTTATCACATCTTTTGGAAAAGCCCCTCGATGGAGAACTCTCATAGTGAATGACTTAGTTGTAAACGCACCCTTTGTTTACAACAGTATAATCAGTTGACTAGCACTGAATAACTTTTGTTCAATTGTCTCAACTTATCACATAAAGGTCAATTTTCTAACCACCACTAGGACAAGTGAACTTCTATGTAACATGAGGGAAGCTTGTTGATGCTACACAATTTCAGTTGAGGTAAATGAGGAGAAGACTTAGGCAAAACTGAAACCTTTGGGGAAGCCTTAATAGTAGAACTCAAAAATGGATAGATCAACAAGAAGCGAAAGCTAGAAAAGACCAGGGTTGAGCTTATCGAAGAGTTCAAGATATTGGAGCTAGGGAACCTCGACAAGATAACCCAGATTGAGACTGATCTGGGCAACATCATAGAATACCTTAAGGTCAATTTCTTTAGAATGAATGTTGATATTTTTGCTTGGAAGATTTATGACCTCTATGGAATCAACCTCAGTGTCATCATCCATCGTATGACCATAGGCCCCTCGTTCAAACTAGTGAAGTAGAGGATAAGAACCTTCAACACTGAAAGATGCCAAATTATCAAGAAAGAGGTTAACAAACTTTTAGAGGTAGGATACATCGTAGAAATTCAATGTCCAAGTTAGCTTTGTAATGTAGCCCTTGTCTCTAAAAATGAAGGAAAGTGGTGAATGTATAATGATTTCACTAATTTAAATAAAGCTTGTCCTAAAGATTCTTACCTCTTACCTCGTATAGATTTATTAGTAGATTTTATTGCTAGTTGTAATTTATTAAGTATGATGATGCATTTAAAGGTTATTACCAAATTTTCATGGTACCCAAGGATAAGAATAAAACATCTTTCGTTGTCCCTAATGGAGTATATTATTTTGGCTCATGCTTTTTGAGCTCAAAAATATAGGTGCAATGTACTAGAGACTCATAAACTTCATGTTTAAAAATGAGATCGAAAAATCCATAGGGGTTTATGTCGATGACATGATCATCAAAACAAAAAAAGAAAAAAATTACTTAACTGATCTAAGCCATAAATTCTCAATATTACGAGCATTTAGCATAAAGCTTAACCCTAACAAGTGTACATTTGGGGTAAGGAAGGGTAAATTTTTGGTCTATAAAGTCAACTAAAGAGGTATCAAAGCAAACCCACAAAATATTAGGCCATTTTGGACATTACACCTCCCCGAACAGTCAGGGACATGCAACGCCTACTTAGAAGAATCATAATATTGGATCAATTCATTGCCCAACTAGCTAACAAAAGCTTACCGTTCTTCAAGATCTTAAGAAATGGAGGAAGTCAAATTTCTAATAGATAGGACAATGTAATCGGGCCCTGGTTAAGTTAAAGCAATACCTTTCAAAACCCCCAATATTAGTTAAACCTAAGGTTAGAGAAGTTCTGTATATTTATTTAGCAGTCTCATCGGTAGAAATCAGTTCAATTTTGGTCTCAACTACAAATGGCACCCAGCAACCTATCTACTATAACAACAAAGCATTATAAGGTTCAAAGCACAATTACCTAAAGATCAAAAAAAATTCTCTTGTCTTGGTCACTGCAGTAAGAAACTTAAGGCCTTCTTTTCTCAACCACTAAAACAAGTGTTGTCAAAACTAGATACATTAGAAAGATTGACAAAGCGGACAATTGAGTTAGAGGAGTTCAACATCACTTTTCAGCCCCAAACTACCACAAAAGCCCAAGCTTTAGCAAATTTTGTTACTAAAATACTTAACCTACCTAACCAACTAGACCAAGACTCCATCATGTGGACTTTTCACATTGATTAGTTCACAACTTTGTTGAGAGGAGAAATTGGCATCTCCTTACAATCTTTACAAGTTGCGGAATATGATTTCACAGTCAAATTGATTACCCAGTCGTAAGCAATAAGGTAGAATATAAGTCCTTCCTTATGGGCATGAGTATGACGTTAGGCAGAGGAGTCGAATAGGTGGTAGCCATAATTGATTCCTAGCTGGTCGTAGAACAAATTGAACAAAACTAAAGCTAAAGAGATTATAGTGAGCAAGTATTTAGCTGATGTTAAGAGAATACAACAGCAGTTCAAAAAATTCACTCTTAGCTAAGTTCTTGGGTTAGAGAATGAGTGGGCCGACATACTATTAAAATTTGCTAGCTCAATAAAAGGAACTAGAGATAGAACGAACACATTTCTAGTTGCCAACAAGTCCACCATATGCAAGTTCAACCAAAACTTGGTTGGACAGATCAAAGAAACAACTCCTATTTGGCAAGATGAATTGAAAGCTTACTTTCGAGAGGAAAAAGTTTATGAGGATAAGGCTTAAGCACGCTAGCTTAGAGGTCAAGCAGCCAAGTTCTCTCTTGACAAGCTAGGCCAACTTTATTAGAGATTGATCTTTGGACCACTATGAGGTGTCTAATACCGGAGTAGGCCCTCAACATTCTCCAAGAAGTCCATTAAGGAATCTGTGGCGATCATTCTGAAGGTCAATTTTTGGCCCACAAAATCATCAGATATGGTTATTTTTGGCCAGCTTTATTGAAGGATGCAGATGATTTTTGCCAAGAAATCCCCATCTTGCCAGGTCCATTTAAGTATACCTCATCAATCTACCACAACGTTGGTGCCTGTTCAAATCACATAATCATTTGACTAGTAGGGGATAGATATAGTCAGCTTTTTCTCAAAGACCATAGGTTAGTAAAAGTTCATGATCATTGCAGTCAAATACTTTATCACGTAGGTGAAAGTGGAAGCAGTTTCTAAGATAACCGATGTAGCCATGAGCTTTGTGTGGAAAAATATTATCTACCATTTTGATTTACCTAAAGTATTAATATTTAACAATAGGACACAGTTTTAGAGCAAGAGCACCAGGAGCTAGTGCAATTGCCTAAGGATTTGACAACATTTCACCTCAGTTGGAAACTCTCAAGCTAATGGCCAAATAGAGGTCATGAACAAAACAGTCCTAGATATTCTTAAGGCTCAACTTAAAGGAATTGGAGCAAGCTAGGCAAACAACCTTCCTGGGGTGCTTTGGGTATATAGAACCACTTTTTGTATTACCACCAGCCATAACCCATACGATTTGGTGTATGGGTTAAAATTAGCTATCCCAATAGAACTAATACAACATACTGCTCAGGTGATTCACTATAACCCAATTAGGAATGAATTCAAAAAAGAGTTCAACTTAGAGACAATTGATGAGCTACATCAGCAAGTATACTTAATAATATAGAGATATAGATTGAAAATGGCATAACGTTACAACAAAAAAGGTCGACCAAAAAGTTTCAAAGTAGGTAACCTCATACTCAAGAAGGCCGAAGTGTCAAAAAACCTAGAAAAACTTGACTCAAAATGGAATAGCCATACTTGTTGGTCAAAGTGGCAAAGCACAATGCCTATCACTTATAGATATGGCCAAAAATGAGCTCCCTCGACCATGGAATATGGTGAACTTGAAGAAGTTCTATGTGTAAAAAGACTTAAAGTCTCCCATCGACCATACTAAAGTACCATTGCAGATAAATAAAAATAGCTTATATTCTTCCAACTTCCTACCCATGCCATCAGGTTAAGGCTTCTTAGCCCAAATTAATAAATAAAAAGATCGTTTAAAGTTGATCCCAAAGTCAGCCCCACACAGCTTCAAGCTACAAAACCAAAGCCTTTTAGCCCAAATTAATAAACAAATTGATCATTTAAAGTCAACCTCACATCAACTTCAACATGCAAACCCAAGGCTTTTTGACCTAAATTAATAAACAAATTGATCATTTAAAGTCAACTACCTAGGTTGACCAAATGCCGACTTCAAGCAGCAAAGCCAAGGTTTCTTGGCCTAAATTAATAAGTGAATTGATCATTCAATGTCAGCCTTGTAGCTGACCAAACACCAAAATTAAACCGCGAAACCAAAGCTTCTTAGCCCACATTAATGAAAAAATTAATTGACCTCAACAACAAACTATGGCTTCAAGTCTAAATTGATGAATACGCCCAACTAACCTTCAACCCTGAAGTCAAAGAGAAAGTCACTCAAATAACACGTATTCTAACTACAACATCAGGCGAAGAATTGATTTTGTGAAATCAACCACCAAGTTTATTCATCTGATCATCAAGAACACAATATAAATCAACCTGGTAGTCGATGACACACATTATTGTGGCACTTATGTTCAAATAGGTTAGCTCGATACAAAGGTCTTGGATTAGATCCATTTCTATGTTATATGATTTCTTATCTAAGATCGAATTATTTATATTATCACTTATTAACGATTAGTATTCGACAAAAATGAAAACATTAAAAAGAAAATGAAGGTCAAGCACAAATCAATGAGAAAAATATTCTTTTCATTGAATAAAGAAAAATGTACACATCTAACTACAAAGAAATGAGAATACATAAGCGCCTTATAAGGTAACTAAAACTATAAAAGCAAGTACAAAAGTTAAAAGCCTTTAGCTCGACTCGACCTCTTCAATTTGTGCAACTTGGGTGCCTTCATCAATCGCCTAATCAAGCTCATCATTTGAGGGCACAACAACTACGATAAGACCATCAACTTCTTGCTCAAGCTCCACTACAAGTATAGGCTAGTTGACAAGGACTGGTCAAGAAGGCCTCGCATTGTTACTAAGAAATGTGCACCTAGTAGGAGGGAAAAAAGTAGCTGCGTAGACCTTGCTATCCTTGATGTCGAATGTAAAGTCATTGGCAAATAGAAACTCACTGATCACCAAGGTGAGCCTTATTTGAAAATTAGCAGTAGCCCCGACCACAGGTGCAGCAACATGTCTCTTTACGAGAGCACTCTCATTGGGATTGAGATATAGCTAAAGCTACTTATTGTACATCGGATTCAGGCTCTCTTTATCCTTAGGTTGGAACTGATAACCAACATAATCCAACTGCTTCACTGCCTTATAAAAAGCTTTTTTTGCATCGTCGATCAAGAAAATAATGCTAGCATCTTGGAACGTTGGGCACAACATGAACCATTACACTATTTCTCATCGAATGAGCTGTAATGTCCTAAAAAATATATCTCGTGCACATCCAATTGTGACATTATGCCCATGCATTTGACCTGAAGCATAGCTGGCCAGCAAATCTAAATGAGCCTTTATTAGTTACTTTTCCACTGAGCTCTTCTCAGCCACTGCATTCACCAATTGCGCATCCTTCGCCTCAAGCTGCGCCTTGACATCCTAGAGCTTTTTGCTCACCTATTCAATTCTTGATTAAGCAAACTCGAGCTGAGTCTTTGCCATTTCCACATCACTTTACTCCCTTCTAGAGCCTATCATGGTCATTGAAAGCTAACTTTGACCTTCTATAGAGATGGTAGCCAAATTGGCTAACCTACAATATACATAATTATGGTCAATATAGAAACAAAAAGAAAGGAAAGAGAGAAACAAACACAGTAAGTGAAAATTACTCTACTGGAAACTTACCTTGTTGGAATGGTGGGCCATAGCTTTCAACACACCTTCCTGGCTCAAGTCCATTATCTTTTAGTGGTCAAACGAGAACAGAGTAGCCATCATTACCTTTAGGGCCATCAAACTAGTATACCCCAAGGTCAACATCGACATTGAATTATAAACCACCAAGTCGGTCCCATACCATGGCGATGGCAAGTCTAAAAATTGGAATAGCTCATCATCGTCTCAATATCCAAAAAGGTCATAATTAGTCAGTGTGCTAGTTACCCCAACTTTATCTTTGCCTTTTTCGATGGCAATCTTTGTTGGAACAATTCCTGCTTGCTTGACTATTGGCCTTTTCTATCAAACAGATGGGCTAGCAGTTGGAGTAGCTATTGATCGAGTTGGCAGAGCTGCTAGACTAGGAACATGGCTTGCGGCTGCAGGACGACTTGAGGTATAGCCTCCTGACAAGCAACCACACTCTGGCAACATTTCTAATTCCTTTGGACACGTGCCATAGCTCGTGTCATATTCATGGTCTTTTCTTGATCTGCACAAAAATAAGAATAAGACCCATCAAAGTGTAAACTTGGCACATGCATCTACTAGTTGAGCAATTGTTGGTAAGTCTAGCTGGGCAAGCGATAAGCTCTCTAGCACTAAATTTCTCTCCTTGATATACCTGGACGCCTCCATCTATCTAAATTAAACTAAATCCTAGATGAAGGTATTTAACTAAGTCAGGGTTAACTTCCTTAGTATCTTGACATGCCCTCTCCACTCCTCCCTAGGAATGTTAAAACCCCCAATAACCTAAACATAAAGGTATCATTTTTTCCACTCTTGATCGCGGATGATGAGGGGGTCACTAGGAATTTTCATCAAAGATAAACAGTAAGATAATATAAACCCAACTCGTTAGCGCTGCCTGATTTTCAAGATATAGGAAGATGAAAAAGATTGGAAAAATTAGTGAATGTAGTAAGCTGGTTGTGTATCTGCATCTAGACAGCAAAGCTATATAAAGTTGAAAAATAATTAGGTAGGGGTTGGTTATGCAGACTTGTAGATCTATCAGCAGGTTAACTATTGGTTATATGAGAGAAAACCTGAGCCTGCACTTAAAGGCCTCCTCAAATACAATTATACATCTAGATAATGGGTGATGCATTCTGTTAGAGGGACCGGGATGATCAGTTTGTATTCCAGGAGAACATGATATAGTTGTCTAACAATTGCGAGGTCGGCATAAGTGACTTTAGGCATGATTTTACTATAGTGGTCGAGGATAAATAGCCGACCATGGGAAACATAAAGCTAACTTGGCCCAGCCTCACCCTTAGTGGCAGCATAATCATCACCAAAGCTAATAGAGCTCTAACTATCACTAGAAGAACTACTAGACTTGTTAGTCGAGTTACCCTTTTACCCAATCAAAATTCAATCCGAACTCATTACTTCGCTATCACTCCCCTAACTATCGTTATCACTAAGTATGTTTAGCATGATTAGTAAAAATTTATGATCGAGCTATAACAAGGTACAAATTGCTCAAAGAGTTTTGAAAAACTTATGCATTTTAGGAGCTTAGAACAAAGCACAGTTGGCTGTCAACATAGTGAAATGATTGATTCAACTTTGTGGAATGTAGTAAAAGTGAAAATAAACATTTTCATTGTGCTTATTTATAGGTATCAACACATGAGAACCCAAATAGCTACAATAATTACACAGCCATCACTTGACGCTTCATGTGACCCAATGTAACGGACATATTAAATGCACTAAAACCCTAATTGACATTGGGAAGCGCTTATCGAGCATATTCCATTTTTGCAAATTAGCTACTCTCCATTTGTTCTCATCGATACTCTCAACCAAGAATTAAAAGTGGTGGGGACTCATGATATAGGATAGTCCAATAGGCCCAACCCAATTACATTTGACCAAAAATAGAGACATGGTGTATGATAGCCCAATTACCTATTAGGCCCAATTTGTTGCGAACTAGCCATGTTGTCGATCGAGCCTTGACCTTATTGAGCCTCATCTATCAAAGTGACTATCAACATTTACCACACCAATCAAGTTATGGTCGATCACTGTTAAGGATATGCCGTTTAGTATTCAGATAGAAAGACTCGAATAAAACATAGTTACACTTTGTCGACCAAAGTTCGTAAAGATATCTCATAGAGAGTATTTATCTCGATCGGAGAGCTCCAATCTAAGTGACAACCTCTTAGCTACATTAAATGCTCTACTAGGAAACGTGCCTCCACATTAATGTCGTATGCCACCACCAATACCACCTTTTTAGTAGCATCAAGCTAGCCCGCACCACTAGTGTACCACCTTGCCCTAGGCAGTTGGAAACAACACCATCTGGGATAGCACATAGGCTGAAAAAGGCCTAAAGTTTCTCTAGCAAGGACAAGGGCTCTTCTTGTATGATAAGGGCATTATAGACATATCAACCACTTTGAGAAGGCTATAAATACCTCGTTGCTAGTCTCTAACAATGTATGCCATTCATCTCTATGAAGCCCTCACTTTGCTACTTTATCTTTTACTTGATTGTACTAACTTTAATGTTGAAATGCCTTAGTTGAGGGTCCTTTAATAAGCCTGATGTATGTTATTAGTTGCAAAACTTGATCCCGTTACATACTCAAACACTTTTATTAGACGTGCCGCTTGATCGACTAGACTAGACTTAGCCCAATATTCTCCCAAACAATTCACATCATCATCTCGTACTATTAACCTAGATTATTTTAGCTTATAGTGACTATTACCCACAATCAAACGTACCCTATTTATATAAGAATTTTATCTTTTTCTTAGGCTATTGAAATTTAGAAAACTAACTAAAGCCTGCAGGATTGAATTCAATCTTATTGGGGAAATACCATGAAAATATGCATATTTCCTGACCCTAACATGAGCCCGGACAATTTATCTGTGTTCGAGGCCCAAAGAAATCCTAGATCCATTAAGAACATATTTATTTGGGGTACCGGATTTCAAATGAACCTTTGGAAGAACTATCATTTAGTTATTTATTTATTTTTATTTCTAACCTCATGATCAAGCAGTGTTGGATCAACCAGCCCACCTCAACTAATGCACCTTTGTTATATAATCTCAACTAATCTATAATCACAAGACCAAGGTTTAAAAATGCATTCAAAAGTCGTTGTGCCGATAAGTTTTAAATTCATGAATTTAGAATGACATACAAATTTATTTTCATAATATACCGTCAGTCACTATATCAACGCTTATGTGCAATTTCCATCTTTAACCCCCGCTCGTCCGGGATAAAGTTGGTAGGCAGAAGCCCTTATGCATTATTGTTCAATACTGGACCCCAATGGTCCCAAAAATTTTCCAGAGGCCCTTTTCCTGTAACAGATCAATTGCTTGAATAAAGAATCTATCCAATTATCCGCCAATCCCAATGGGTTGAAGCTTTCTCATACATACGGAGGATCCCTACCTGTTATAGTGGCCCACCCGCTATGCTATACGGATCCTCCGCGGCACCCATCAACACAAATTGGGTTGCCCGAAAAACAACAATATATAATCTGTACATGGATGAAGTGTGGGCCCCAGCTTTGAATCAATTAATCAAATCACCTACCCAAAATTGAGAATAAGAAGTTTTCAGAAGACACAAACTAAAGCTCCGACTAACACGGACGAGCAGACGGCCACAACCAATACCCTAAAGTACACACACACGACTGAAAGAGGGGGCGTCGATAACAGAAGCATATAAATTCGGGGGATTAAATCCTTCCTCTCCAGAATTCCCTGTACTCACGTGAAGCCTAAGTGCGGTTCAATTCTAAATTGTTATTAAAGTAATCTCGCAAACCGCAGCTAAATCGTTCCCTTTCTTTTCATATCTATTGATGAGAGTTTTGGCTGGGAGTGACATTATTTATCAGCTTTTGATAGCCGCTCTTAACCGTGTAGCTCCCTTTGCAATCTAGGCTCCAGAAACCGGCAATCATGTCTCCTTCCAACGCTTAACGGGATCCTTAAAATCACGTCTGCATCCCTATCACTGAAGAGTGACCTGATCAATTGACATCTCAACCTCCAAATTCCGAATTCATCAAAGCACTGACCTTTTTAATTCTTCATTCTTCACCCAAATTTGAATGAATAAATGGATTTTGATAATTATTGAGCCAAGGATCACAACCCATATGAATCTTCTCCCTATTTCCAACTTTTAGCTAGCAAGCCCCTTTAGTAAAAGGTGTAGCAGCAAGCACACTCCACCACAGAAAGCTTGGATTTGAGCCTAAGTTTGCTTCCAGAAAATGCTTATCATTGTAATATGTAGTCCGAAATATTTTTGACACCAAGGCTTGAGGTTGTGATAGCAATCTCCATGCTTGTTTTCTAGCAGTGCCAACTTAATTTCCTTAAGTTTTCTGAATCCAAGTCCTCCAGCAACTTCTGTGCGCCCAACTTTTCCCATTTCATCCATTTTATGCCAGCCGGGTAACTCCTATTAGAACCCCAAAAAAATGCATTCATCATACACTCAATTTCCACACAAAGATCATTAGGGAGGAGAATATTTTAATCACATTTATGAATGACTTATAATCAATTGATTAAATAAATTGTTTTTTTATACATGTGATTTATGAATGACTTATAATCAATTTTTTTTTTTTAAATAATATCACCTTGTCACCACTTGGCCAGCTAATCAATTACATTTATGAATGACTTCAAAATTTTTACCACTGTTTTTCCTCTGTTACCTCTCAAAACCAAGAGAGTGGTATTAGAACTTGGCTGATCGTAGATGGGCATATTAGAGTTTCATGGAAGCAAAACTTCGACAGAAGAAATGTCGATGGCTGGTACCAGCTATCAAGACGTGTCTGAACTCTCTCTTTATTCTGACTCTTAATGAAGAAAATTATGATTTTTTAAAGGGCAAAACTGTGTTTAGATCTTAAGATTTGTGGGAAATAATAGAAAATGCATTTTATGAGCCAAATCCTGCAGCGATCTTTCAGGAGCTCGGAAGAAGGATTTAAAAGAGAATAAAAAAAATGTTACATCTCTAGTTTTTATTCAGCAAGCTATGACTGATATTTGTTTCCAAGAATCACGAGCGCCAAAACAGAAAAAAGAAGACTAGGGTGTTCTACAAGACGAGTTTTGAGCAACGTTATTGATGAGGAATTATTATCAAAAGATTAAAATAACCCTAATATTAACCAACATCTCAAAACAGTCCTAAGATTTGTGTCTTTTTCATATGGGTTGACCCAACCATCCGACTCAGATCTATGAACCTGGAAGATCTCATCCCTTCAAAAGAGTCACCTGTATATTCGAATGGCAGGACACTTAGACCCTACAGTATCAAGACAGCTGAACACACCACTATAAATACCCCCTCATTTATTGTTAAAAGGGTCAATTAATAAAATCAAACTCCTACCTTTACACTAAAATTACCTACCTAACAACCTATATATTTCAACCAAATTCAACCTATTAATCCAAAAAACATTCGCCCGAGCTCTCATCTTTGATCAACCTTTCAACCATCGACAAATATATTGATTGTTGTTTCTTGCAACATCAGTTATTAAAATTGAATCAGGTGCTAAACCAATGGTCTTATTAGTTATAGGTTTGACTGAGTTCAATTGGTTTGACCGATATGATATCATAATAACATAATAATTATATATTATTTTATAAATATATAGTATTATAAATATATTAGCAAAAAAATAGAAAAAAAATTCAATAATATAAAAAAAAATTAAAGAACTTTTTCTCCATTTTTTATTCATTTTTTTCAAATAGTTCTTTAAAAAAAATACTATATTCGCAATTAATCAATTACAAATATATAATCTAATTTAAATATTATAACACAATTATTTAACATTAATATAAATGATCATCCCTTCAAATTTTAAGTCCAATATTTAATATAATAGTACAAGTTTTGTCACACTAACTATCCAATATAATCCAATAGAGATTAAACAAAATAATAGGCAACAACAATGTGAAAGAAAGGCAAAGAGGAAATGATTTGATAAGTGATTAAAAAAAAATTCATAGTCTCTAGACTCTAGTTAGTCAAATTTTAATTAGTCATTTTTCTTCTTATTTTCTCATAGTTTAACCTTTCCTTTATTTGGAATTTCTAAAAGGACATAAAAAAAAAAATCTAAATAGGGAAGCTCCTTTGATTAATTTTTATCAATTCACAATCGATTAATTGATGAGTGATTTTTATGTTGAGACCAAACCAAATTAGCCACCGATTATCAGTTGGGCTGGTTGGGTTGCCTGATCTGATCCGATTATCAAAAGGTGATATAAAGAATATGAAAATGAAAGAATTTAAGAAAGTCTGAAGGAATACGAATATTTTTCTTGAGGTGCTGATGTTGCTAGTCAAGTGAGCTTGTATGGAAAAGCAGGTTCGGACAAGAGACTTGCGGAAAAAATTCGGATTAAATTTTCAACATACATAAAATTAAAAAGTATTTACTATTTTATTTGCAATAATAAAATTTTTCAACGATTTACATACATTGTTTGAATATATTATATTGAACAACTATTTGAAAAAATGAATAATATAAATATTAAAGAGAGAAAAAATATAATCAGAAGGAAAAATATAAGAAGTATCCGGAAGACAAGAGTTAAAAAACTTGTAAGATTGCTCTTAGATTATTTGATACTTACATATATATATATATATTGTAAAGAAGGGTTTGGGTTAAATTATAAATATTTTTGGAATAGAAATAAAATTTTAAAGAAAAATAGTGATAAGTTAGTTATATGATTGAACAAGTAATCTAAAAAAGTGAACTAATAAATCATGACGTGCTCATTATACATCCAAATTTCAGAAAGGAAAAAAATAATTTCTTTTGATATTTATTTATTTAGTATATCAAAAACTAATTGTATTACAAACTAATTAACTTAAATTAAGTTAAATATATAGACTAATTAAACTTAAGTAATATTTTGTTATTGTATATCAAAATTAATGCAAAAAAAAGCTAATTAAAATACTAAAAAGTTATATTCAAGAAGCTAGACTTAATGAATATTGGATTAAAATATAGTAGGATAAGGTACAACACATTACCTTAGCTATAATTAGTTTTTGTTTATCTTAGATGGTTAGCTTATAGTGTGTGTGTGCGTATGGCTAATAGATGAATTTTTTACACTAGTGGATGATTATTTGTGTAATAGGATGATTATTTGTGTAGTGTTATATTCATCTTTACCCCTTAGAGCTATGATTTCGTCGAATTTAACAAGGATGTTAAGTCTTAGTGCTTTGTTTGGTTTTGAACTTTAATATAGTAATTTAAAAAAAAAAAAGAAATTCTCACTATGGACAGTTTATGTCTTACTCTTTGCTATTTTTCCTATCCTTTTTCGTTTTCTCATCAAAATTCACAATCTCATATGGAGTGGAAGTTTCTTTTCTTAATGATTCTTTTAGGCAATGTCCAATCCTTAATTTTATTTCTTTTCTAATATTTTTCTAATTGATGTCTTTTTTTACATATAATAAATGAAATCCGACCTAAGGGGAATTGTGTTCGAAATAGAGAACCTCTTCTTGTAAACGTAGGGTAACTTAATTGAGGTCTTATAATTAATTAATTTATTGAACATTTAAAGCTTGAAAAATAATACTCTACCTACCCAAAATAATTAACTAGTTAGTTGTGTTTTGCCCCTAAACGCATTCCCAACAGTGTTATTTCAGAAATTTCCCTTGCCCCCTTGAGTTTAGTTATTCCTTGTGTAAGAATGAATCTATACATATACACATACATATATATTGACAAAATACATTTCCAAATTTAATATATTTAAATAATATATCCATAATATGCCCTAAGTGCATATAGGTCAAATCACCCTTAAAGTAGTATATAGTGCTAAAATCGATCGTTGAACACAATATTGCAACACCCAAACTCAAGCACTATGAATTTCATCATGAATGATGGAAAAGGATTATCTAATCACTTTTAGAACTCGAGCAAGTTCTCTGAGGAAGCATATTCATGAATGAAAGATCTTAAATTCTAATTCGAACCACATCATTTTGATGTTGTCTCAGGGAAACACATTTTGATTCACGAAACTTTGAGAACGTAAACAAATTTAGAGTTCAAGACTCCAGCACTCTATGGGACTAAGAGAGTGGAAGCTGGTGGAGAGAATGTAGGACAACAGCCACCATTGACTTCAAGGCAACCACCAGTGACACCCCTGGTTTCGGAGATCCCAACTACGTCTCGAGGCCCTACCCCACGCATCTGGTCTTACAAATCACATGAAAGCCCTGTTGGCTATGATAGAAGATTTCAATGCCCAAGCTACTTACAAGGACATTGCCTAGTACGCAGTTAAACATCCTCAATTAGGAGTGGACCTAATGAATAAGAGGTTCAAGGAATCCATAGCATGAAGGCCCAACGACCCTGCAAGATCTTTTAGATGGTATTTTTGATCCTTTACTTTAGACACTTGTGAACTTTGTATTTCCAACGTCAAATCATGGGACTTTTCCTACAAAAGATCACATCTTGAGAATTGCATCACACATTCAAGAAGAAATTGAAGTTGTGCAGCATGATGCAAGCTTGACTCTTCTTGTATTGCATGAAATCAAAAACGTTAGCACCTACTTGCAGAAAGAACTAAATATCAGTTAGCTTTTAATTAATTGTGTAAATCCTCTTATTCTTGCTACCACAAATCTTGAACCAACAATGCTAATTTTCCAACTATTAGATGACTTTTTTTCTAGGTACCAATTTCGACCAGATGTCTTATGTTCAATTAGTTTGATTAGCATCCAATCCGAGAATTTTTCCCTCATTCTGAACTACAACCAAATGCAATCAAACACCTAATAACATCATGTGTCAGAAATTATTCTTGAGGAAGACAGAGCGAATGAGTTTACTTGACAACAATGTTGTTCTAGTCATGACTCTGAGTTTGCATATTGTTGGGAATTTCCTTCGTGACCAATAAAAATCTTGACCTTGTCACCACTTGGCGAACTAATTTTAACTTATTAGTCACATTTATGAATGACTTCAAAATTTTTATGACTGGCTTTATCTGAAGGTTATCCATCTGGGAAGTTCTGTTTGTTGAGGTTGGTGAAAATATCTCTTTGTGCATTTAATTTGTGTGATTTTGTCAAGTGTTACTGGTTTTGTTTTGAATTGACACGTAATTTTTTATGACAAATATCAATTGGCCCTAAAGCGGCTTCTAGGTTTTTTGACATTCTTTATAAGACATGCTTCACATGTTAGACCATTATCAGAATCAGTAGAGCTGAGAATGGCTAGGCACATGGCAGAACTAGAATAATCTATTATCTAAAACTTGTTTCTAGCAGAACAACTTGGTGAGTCATATTGGGCCCTTGGAGCATTTGGCCCTCTTATTTCCTTGGAAAAGTTTCAATTGGGAGCATCCCTACTTGTTTAAGATTTTCCTCCTGTTATTATACTTCACCATCTGTATTCACAGGGGCCCAATGATTTGCAGTCACCTTTATAAAGGAACAAACACCCAACTCTCTGATATTCTCTATGGATGGATTCTAAAGATAAGGATCACATATGGGAAGTCATAAAAAGGTAAAGATCACATATGGAAAGGCATTAAAGTGACATTAGACGACTATGCTACAAAAGTAAAGGCCAGAGGAGATAAGGAATTTAGCCCCATTTGTCCTCCACTTTAGATCCTTTATTTCATCTCTTATTCCAATTTGTTGTTTTTATGTTGAGTGTATTTGATTCTCAATTAATTATTTTTGTAAAGAAATATTTAATACACATATCATATATATATATATATATATATATTCATAAAATGGAATAGGGAGTGTAATAGAAGATTCAAACAGGTCTATCCTCTAGTGCTAAAAGTTGGGGCTTCTTTAACAAGAAATTAGTCATAATCTTGACAAATCTTTTGCTTCAATTCAAACATTGTGTCCACAAATCTCCAAAATACAAATAGGGATACCATACTTCCTCATACTATATTTTGATTTTGTATCATCAGTCCAATTTTGATTTTGTGGTTTGTAATATTTTTGTCCTTGTCCTTCACTTGGTAAAAGTAATGATAGGATAAATAGATTAAGTTGTTGAAGTGTTAAAATAATCATGTTAATTGGCTCTCCATTTTTCAAGGAACAAAACAATATAGTGGACTAATTAGGATCCTTCCCAGTCTTTTTTTTCTTTTTCTTTTAAAGTCGATTCTTTATCTTCTATTGCAAGAAATTTGATTGTCAAAGCTAAAATTTGAGACCAATTTTATCCTGTTGGTGGGATGTACATGCAACTAAAATCTAGGTAAGTTGTGTGACCCCTAGTATTTATAATAATTGCCAATTGGAATGAATAAAATTAATTCCCTATTTTGCTCGAGATTGATTATTAAAATTATTTTGGTTTGATTAATTAAACTAACAGATAAAGGATGATATCTTTTTATGTTTGTTAATCAAGATTTAAATTTAAAAATAATATAATTTTGTGTAAAAATATCAAGTTATTTAAACTTAGAGCTTTTAGAAATATTACAAATAGATCCATGAGCATTTTTATCTAAAAAATAACCAAAATAGTAGCCAAATGGCATTTCCAGATTTTCATCTAAAATATTCGATGTTGTCAGCAATTTTTTTAACGGAGATTAATGTACTTTGAAATGTAAGATAGAACAAAACATTAAGTGGTGCTTGTAATTTTGTCAAATTTGTAGATTTTTGGGTAAATACACCCAACCTAAAGGGTGTGTGGGTAATTAACCCGTTAATTTAAGCTATGCATTTTGTAAACGCTTCCAAGTGCATGGGGATTAAGAAAACTGATATCTGCCATATTTGATGCATTGAAAAATAATCTGAAGCATTTCTAAAAAATATAGAAGTACCATAGGTCTATACCAAATGAAGCACAATCCATTTCCAAGTGTGTTAAAAAAGAAAAACAAAATGCTCTATTTTTCCTCTATTACCTCTCAAAACCAACATAATGGTATTAGAACTTAGCTGGTCGTGGCTGGGCATATTAGAGTTTCGTGGAAGCAAAACTTCGACTGAAGAAATGTTGATAGATGGTACCAACAATCAAGATGTGCCTGAACTCTCTTTATTCTGACTTTTAATGGAGAAAATTATGATCTTTCGAAATTTAAAGGGCAAGACTGTATTTAAATCTTAAGATTTGTGGGAAATAATAGAAAATGTATTTTATGAGCTAAACCTTGCAGCAATCTTTCAAGAGCTTAGAATAAGGATTTAAAAGAGAATAAGAAAAAAAGATGCTAGCTTTTATTCAACAAGCAATTGTAAGCATAATATTGCAGCGGAAACATAAATTTGAGTTTATTATTTGAGTTTTCTACTTCTAGCGTTCTCCAAATTTTGATAAAAATCTCTGTGAAGCCTTCAGCAAATTCTGATAAAATCTTTCTTAGAATTTCAGGCTAAAGTGCTTCCAAACCCACCAGAATTACTTAATTGATGGTGTAAAACTAAATATATAATTCTAAGGTTTAGGGACCTTAACCTATATTTTATGTATAGTATCTTCCATCAAGATACTATCTCTCATTAAGTGGGCTTAATAGGTAGTGGTTATGGTGAAAACCACCTATCATGGGGCAATTACATGGACCACATCCAGAAGTGGGTATAACTGCGTTATAACCAACATTCTCCCACTTGATCCATATACTATAATCCTTAATTTCATGAATACTTATGCTTAATAAGAAGACATAATATATTAATCATGGTGACATGCCCTCTAAGATCGAGCATTATCTTTCATGTATCACAATGCATTATGTCTTTTTGCCCATATAACTTAATGAATAAACTCTATGTTTATTCAAGGTCCAAAAGTTACTGATATTTCTCAAACTAAATGTGTACACTAGAAAATTCATGTGAGAAATATCATAAATAGAGTTTCATTAAAACAAAAAAGTTCGTTCTTACAATGAAATTACATAGAGGAACCAAGTCCTATTTTAGCTACATGATCCTTGAAAATCTTTGGTAGCATGCCTTTATTCAAAAGATTGGTTATCATCAATTCAATACTAACGTGATCAATGACCACTTTCTTTTCTTTAACATGTTCCTAAATGGCTAAGTACTTGATGTCGATATGCTTGCTTTGACTACCACTTTTGTTGTTCTTAGCCATAAAATAGCAGCTGAATTGTCATAGTATAACCTCAATGGCTTAGAAATAGAATCCACAATTTTAAGCCCAGACATGAAACTCTTCAACCATACGCCATGCGAGGTTGCCTCAAAACAAGAAATGAACTCAACTTCCATAGTAGAGGTTGCAATCAAAGTTTTCTTTGAACTTCTCCAAGATATAGCTCCACTAGCTAGCATAAAAAAATAACCAGATGTTGATTTTTGTGAATCAATGTAGCCGCAAAGTTTGAATTCGAGTAGCCAATTACCTCTAGATTATCAGTTTGTCTATATATAAGCATGTGTCTTTCATTCCTTGAAGGTATCTCATTACCTTCATTGCAGCTCTCCAGTGGTCTATACCTGGATTATTTTGATATCTTCCCAACATTCCCACAACAAATGCAATGTTAGGTCTTGTGCAAACCTGAGCTTACATTAGGCTTCCAACAACAAAAGTATATGGAATGTTTCTAATTTGCTACTATTTAAGGTGATTTTTTGGGCATTGGTTCAAGTTGAACCTGTCAGCCTTCACAATGGGTGCTATACTCGGTGAACAATTTTTCATTCAAAACCTCTCCAAAACTTTGTTAATATAGGATTCTTGAGACAAACCCAAAATGCAATGAGTTCTATCTCTATGAATCCTTATGCCAATGTCATAAGATGCCTCACCTATATCTTTCAAATCAAAATTTATAGAGAGAAATTGTTTCACCTCATGTAGCAATCCTTTGTTATTACTAGCAAGTAAGATGTCATCCACATACAGTACTAGGAAACAAGTCTTATTCCACTGATATTTTGGTATATGCATAGATCCATGACATTATCTTCAAAACCAAATAAAGAGATAACATCATGGAACTTTAAATACCAATGTCTGGAAGCTTGTTTCAATCCATATATAGATTTCTTAAGTTTACAAACCAAATGCTCACCATTGCCAGAGGATAATCCTTCAAGTGTTGCATGTAAACATCCTCCTCTAGATCACCATTAAGAAATATCATTTTCACATCCATTCGATGCAAATCCATATCAAAATAGGCAGCCAATACCATAATGACATGAAGAGAATCTTTCTTAAATACAGGGGAAAAGGTCTCTGTATAATCGATTCCTTCTTTTTGAGTAAATCCCTTGGCAACAAGTCTCACTTTATATCTCTCAATGTTCCCCAATAAGTCCTTAGTTTTAAAGACCCATTTACATCCTATGGCTTTTACACCATCAAAGAACTCGATAAGGTCCCAAACTTTATTTGATGCCATTGAATCCATCCATTCCTTCACGGCATTATACCATAAGTTAGATTTGCTACAACTTAAAGCTTTGAAAATGTTTCAAGATCATTTTTTGCTACAACATTATACTTAGACTCTTGCCGATACACCATATAATCATCTAAAATTGTTGATTTTCTTACTCTTTAAATCTTCTTAATGGTTCATCAACATTCTCTGAAAGAGTATGTTGTTTTATTGGTTGTTCAACAATTTCAAGTATTTGTTGAATAGGATCTACTAGGTCATCATTAGCAGCATATGGAACCTCAGGGATTAGTTGTTCAACATGCACTAGAACTCGAGGAGCATTGTGAATAACAACATTCCGTCCATGATTTGAAGTGGAAGTTTGTGGAAAAGAATACTCTGTTTCAGATCCAATACCTAATGATCTATCACTCCTACTAATCAAGTCATTCTCAATAAACTTTGCATTTCTTGAAACCGCAATCTTAGTACTATTAGATGGACAATAAAATCTCTATCCCTTAAATCATTCAGCATATCCAATAAAATACCCACTGATGGTCTTTAAGTCTAATTTCTTTTCTTGTGGGTTATAAATTCTTACTTCAGACGGGCATTCCCTAATGCGTACATATCACAAAATTGGTTTCCAACCTTTAAATAACTCAAATGGTGTCTTTGGGATAGCTTTGGTTGGAACTTAATTTAATATTTACATTGTTATCTTAAGAGCTTCACTCCACAAGAACTTAAGAAGTTTAAAGTATGCTTGCATGCTTTGCACCATGTCTAATAATGTTCTATTTCTTTTTTCTACTACACCATGTTGGCTTGGTGAACCAAGTATAGTGTATTAGGCAACAATCCCATATTTAGTAAGAAACTTTGTAAAATGATTAGGTACTTCTCTACCTTCAATATATCTACTATAGCACTCACTATCTCTATCAGATCTCACAATCTTAATTTTCTTTCCACATTATTTCTTGACTTTTGCTTTAAAAAATTGAAAAGCATTTAGTGCTTCATATTTGCTATTGAGCACATATAGCTACATGTAGCGTGAGTAATCATCTATGAAAGAGATGAAGTGCTTTGACAACATACATCCATATATTTCTATGTATAATTTCTAATAAGTTTGAACTCCTCTTGGCACCTTTCTTTGACATGTTGGTCTGCTTTCCTTTTATGTAGCCCACACAAGTCTCAAAATTAGTAAAATCTAGAGTACCAAGTACTCCATCATTAACTAATATCTTAATTCTCTGAATGGAGATATATCCCAATCTCTAGTGCCACAACATAAAAAATTCCTCATTCATAACACATCTTTTGACACCAGCATTATTTTGAACATGCAAAGTAGTATGAGTGGCATCGTATTGTAAATTGATTCGAAAAAGACCATTAGTCATAATTCCATTCCCAATAAGTTCAAATTTATAAAATAAATTGAAAACATCACATGAAAAATTACAAGAATACCCAAAAGTTATAAATCTTGAAACTAAAATTAAATTCCTAAAAAAACTTGGAATATAAAATGTCTTTTTCAAATTCAAAATAAAGCCACTACTAAGAATTAAGTTGCATGTCGCAATAGCCTTCATGTGAGAATGCATCTTATTTCCAGAATAGATGTATTCCTCACTTCCCACTGGTTTCCTTAGGTTTTGCAAACCTTGCAAGGAATTTGTAATATGGATTGTAGAACCAAAATCAATCCACCATGTGTTATGACTAATGTTAACTATATTAGATTCATAACAAAAAAAATGAAAGAAAGTTAACTTTATTCTCAAGCCAAATCTTAAATTTGGGGCAATCCTTCCTTCGTGATATCCTTTTCTGGAGATATCTTTTCCTTTCCTTTCTTTTTGGCTTGATACTTATTCAAGCTTGAATTGCCAAATGCACACTTTTTCCAACCTCCATAAACAATCTTCCTTCCGCTTATACACACATGGTTATCAACTCATTGATAGACCATTTATGCTTATGTGTGTTATAAGAAATCTTAAAAGGTCCATATTGTTATGGTAGAAAGTGTAGAATGTAGTGCATAAGGAAAGACTTAGACATTGCAACCTCAAGAGTTTGAAGTTGAGCCGCTATATCCCTCATGTTCATGATGTGCTTATGCACTCCTTTAACACTGGTGAGCCTCATATTTGAAAACTTCATGATTAAGGTGCTTACTAATACCTTATCTGAAGACTCAAATTTCTCATCAATAACTTTCAGTAACTCACGAACATTATTATACTTATCGACAAAACCCTAAATACCAATTGAGACGTTGGTTTTTATGAACATCACGCTAAGGCGATTAGATTGCTCTCATTTTTCATAAAAATCGACATCATCAGGATAGCTATTCTCAGTAATCAGAGGTGGTTGATCTTTCTGAATAGCATTATCAATGTCCATCCACCCCAAATGAAGAAGAATTCTCTTATTTCAAACTTATAGTTATCACCCTTGAGCTCCGAAATGTCACATTTCATATAAAAAAACTCACAGGTTGAAAAACTGCACAAAATAAATTACATACATGCTTATATCAAAAACTTAAGGCAAATAAATATATAGTATGCTTTACCAATGCAATACATAGAACATATGAATCATATGACATAGGAACTGCCTGTGGGCTAAGTTTTTAATTCAAATAAAATCTTACACAATTATAATGATGAAACTATCAAATTATGTTCCTTTTCCTTAATTCATGTGGGAAAATTAAGGAATATAATTTGACATTTCACCCTAATTAATTAAAAAACATAATAAGAGTTCCTGTGGGATAAATTTACTATGTCTGATATAATTAATCACAATTGATTACATATTTCCACATGTGATCTAAAAATACTTAATCTATAATTTAATATAACTAAAGTTGATGTGGCTATTCTTTAATTATAAAAATTATATAAATCACATGACATCTCAATAATATGCACAACTCATAAATGGATAATGGAACAATTAATAGAATAATCAGTGAGCGAATCATATAATAATTAATCCAGTTATCCAACATAGCAATAATGAGAATAGGCTACTGTTTGTGTAGCACGTCTTCCACAGCCAAGGTGTAGGCTCAAAATCAAGCAATAACACAATATTATACATTTTGTTGAAAAGTAAATATATGGGCTCAAGAAGGGTTGTGTTGTGGAGCCCAACATAATATACACATAATTGCGTGGGCTTGTAGTGGGCCATGATTCTGTGAAACCCAACATGAATAAGTAAATAGAAAAACAAATGGGCTTGCACAAATTGGATAGATTTTGGGCTTTTTTAAAAAAAAAAAATTGTTATCTTCAAACTCAAGACAATTCAACTCATCAAAATTGAAACTGTTTATAGATTTGGCCCCCATTCAAAATAGGACTCAATTTTCAATGATTCAAGAGCCATTTTAATCAAGACTAAATTTCCTTAAACTTTCTACCATACATCGTCGAAATATATCGAAACTAGCATGGAAATTTTAGCCTTCACTAAAATGTTAAAACAAACTTTAATTTGAGAAATAATTATCTTAATCAGATGTGCAGACAATCCTAAAGCATGCAACTATGGAGAAAAATTCTGAATTAAAGCAACATGAATTTGAGGGCCTATTAATCTACCAATTTCTGAAAGCAAATAAACATAATGTTTCTCTATATTCTATTTTCCAACAATCCGAGAATCAACAAAATCAAAAGATTTATATGACAAATATTTTATGTATACAATACTATGATTCCATAGAATTCAAGCATTTAATCATGGAATGCAAATGAATTATTTGAAGGCGTAAACTTCAATATCAAGGTAGAGGTATAATCATGCTCTAATACCAAATGTAAGCATAATATTGCAATAGAAATATAAATTTGAGTTTACCTCCTGCCATTGATATTATTTGAGTTTCTACTTCTAGCTTTCTCTAAATTCCTTCAATATCAAGGCAAAGGTATAATCATGCTTTGATACCAAATGTAAGTATAATATTGCAGCAGAAACATAATTCGAGTTTACCTCCAACCATTGATATTATTTGAGTTTCTACTTCTAGCTTTCTCCAAAATTTGATAAAAATCTCTGTCTAGCCTTCACCAAATTCTAATAAAATCCTTCTTAGAATTTCCAACTAAAGTGCTTCCAAACCCACCAAAATCACTTAATTGATGGTGTAAAACTGAATATATAATTCTAGGATTTAGTGATCTTAGCCTATATTTTATATATAGTATCTTCCATCAAGACACTATCTAGCAATAAGTGAGCTTAGTGAGCAGTGGTTATGGCAAAAACCACCTATCATGGGGCTATCACACAAACCACATCTGGAAGTGGGTATAATTACATTATTACCAACAACAATGACTGGTATTTGTTTTCAAGACATGAGAGCCAAAACAGAAAAAGAAGACTAAGGTGTTCTACAAGACTAGTTTTAAGCAATGTTTTAAAAATTGAATTTGATATTGAATCAAAGGTCTTATTGATTATTGGTTCAACTGAGTTTAATTGGTTCAATGTATATAATGTCATAGTAATGCAATAATTATATATTATTTTATAAATAACAGTATTATCAATATATTAGCAAAAAATAGAAAAAATCAATAATATTAAAAAAAAACTAAAGAATTTTTTCTCCACAATTTATTTATTTTTTTCAAATAATTATTTTAAAAAAATACTATTTTTGCAACTAATTAATTACAAATATATAATCTAATTCAAATAATATAAGATAACTATTTAACATTAATATAAATGGTCATCCCTCCAAATTTCAAGTCCTATATTTAATATAATAAAACAAGTTTTGTCACACTAAATATCCAACTTAATCCAATAGAAATTAAACAAAATAATAGGCAACAACAACGTGGAAGAAAGGCAAAGAGGAAATCATTGAAAAAGTAATTTAAAACAAAAAGCAAAAAATAAAAAAGTCATAGTCTCTAAATTCTCACCAATAGTCAACTTTCAGTTAGTCATTTTACCTCTTATATTTCTCATATATTAACCTTTTCTTTATTTGGAATTTCTAAAAGAACAAAAAAAAATCTAAATAAAAAAATTGCGAACCTTCTTTGATCAATTTTTATTTATTCACAACCGATTAATTGTTGAGTGATTTTTATATTGAGATTAGATTGGATTAGTCACAAGTTATTAATTGGATCGATTGTGCTAACTGATTCAATCCAATTTTCAAAACATTGGTTTTAGGAAAATGTGAAGGCACGGGCCATTAAATTTCAAACTCTCAAAGCTGATTTAAAGAATATGAAAACGAAAGAATTTAGGGTCTGAAGGAATATTTTTCTTGCGTTGCTGAAGTTGCTAACCAAATGAGCTTGTATGGAAAAGTAGTTTCGGATAAGGACTTGTGGAAAAAATTCGGATTAAATTTTCAACATATATAACACTAAAAAGTATTTATATTTTATATAAAATAATAAATTTTTTCAGCGATTTTCATATATTGTTTGAATATATTATATTGAACAACTATTTTAAAAAATGAATAATACAAATATTAAAGAGAGAAAAAAATATAATAAGAAGGAAAAATATAAAAAAAAATATCGGGGAGACAAGATCTAAAATACTTGCAAGACTGCTCTTATATTATTATTATTATTATTATTATTATTATTATTATTATTATTATTATTATTGTGACAAAGGATTTGGGTTAAATTATAAATATTTTTTGGAAAAGAAATCAAGTTTAAAAGAAGAAATGGTGATTGATTAGTTTTATGATCAAACCAATAATCTAAGAAAGTGAACTGATAAATCATGGCACGCTCATTATTCATCTAGATTTTAGAAGGGAAAAAAATAATTTTTTTAATTTTTATTTATTTACTATATCAAAACTAAATGTATTACAAATTAATTAACTTAAATTAAGTTAAATATAAAGACGAATTAAACTTAAGTGATATTTTGTTACTGTGTATTCCAAACTTAATACTAAAAAAGTTAATTAAAATACTAAAAAATAAGCAAGATCTAATGAGTATTGGGTTAATATATGGTAGGAAAAGATACATGATCTTATTGTTTTGACATTTAAGGTAGAATGAAATATAAAATTTTATCATTTAAATATTTTAGAATATAGATTTGCGTAAAGGGTGAGACCCTGTCAATTGATAGATCTAATGCCGACAAGTAGCTGTACACATTATTCACCCTTGAACATGACCTGAGGCAAAGCTTTGATGGCTAGTAAGATGGCTATAGAAGATGAAACCTTCACCATACAATGACAAGTTGTTTGGTTTCATTTTCAATCCTCATTTTCATATTTTTTATTATTTCAAAAATAAAATATATCATTTTTTACACATTTTCACTCAATAATATTTTTGATTTTATTTTTAAAATACATTCTCCAATAACCAATATGTCTTCTCCCGATAATCTATATATTTTCTCTTTTTATTCCATTATTTCTATCTCTCTCTACCTAAACCTATTAAAATCAACATAATCATTACATTTCCAACATTTCATCCAAATACATTTTCATTTTTATACCACATCACATAACTAATTTTTACAAAAATAGAAATGTTGGAAACTGAAAATGAAACCAAAGAGCCCTGCCCAAGTATTTGTAATTTTCACAAAGATGAGGATCATCATATAGAAGATTGTTTTGAGATTGAAAGATCGATTAGAAAGAGATATTTAAAGGAATTTATAGGAGCGAACGCAGTTGAGGGGGAGACAGATTATCTGGCTATAGCACGAGGTCAAAATCTAGATCTTATAGAAAGGAAAGATTCGCCAAACAGCAGTGCAAAATTAAACTGACCAAGATTTTATTTAGAACTGGTTTCCCATATGTGGCAAGCAGAGAGTGAATTGCCCATAAAGGGCAGCTTCAAGCATCAAATAAGAAAAAGCAATAGATACAAAAGCTAAGACCATTAATTTTTATGGCATAAAAATAGGACACAAGTTGTGATCGATTAAGGACTAAACTTTTAAGTAATGTGAATTAACTAGATACTTCATCGACATCGACTTTTTCTGCATTTTTAATGCTCCAAACTGAAGACAATCGGAAATTGAAAGGGACAATTCAAATGAGGAATTTGAGTTTAACATCTTCAATATATCGAAAGAGTTTATTTCTACCTTACAGTGTGTATTATTTCTACTTGTGGAAGTTACACAATTTTGAGTTTCAACTCATCTTTTAGTCATGAAAACTAGTCTTTATCCTGCTATTCTCAAAGACACTAGTTGCAGTAGCTGTCCTCTTCCCTTCTTTTCTCAAAGAAAATGAAAAAAACAAAACAAAACAAAACAAAACTCTAGATACCCTGATTGATAGAGACGAAGGAGATTAAGCATTTTCCTTCATGTCGTTTACCGCTTTACTAAGTGAAGGAGAAAATAGATTGTCGATAATTTTAAAACTATTCCATAATTTAGTTTTTTTATTTATCGATTACAATAAGAATGAAAGACAAGTTGAGATTATTTTTATAGGAAACATGTATAATTGGAGCAAATTTATAGCTGCTTCCTATTTAATTATAGAATTAAAAAATTAATAAAATTACTTGATGATCAATTACATATTATTTATTTTGATAAAGATTATTGGATTCTAAGTATTGACTAATTATACCCCCACCCCCAACGAGAAAAAAGGGGAAAAAAGAAAAGAAAAGAAAAGACACACACACAGAGAGACACAGTACACACACAATTGAAATAGGGGGCGGTAACAGAAGCATATAAATACGGTGGCACAGCCATGGCCAAAGTCGTTCCTCTGCAAAAGTCCCGTAAATAAGCAAAGCCGAAGTGCCGGTTCTGAATTGTGATTAAAGCAATCTCGCAAATCGCAGCTAAAGCTTTCCCTTTCTTTTCAATGTATCCTATACTTTTCACACTGTTAATCAGCAGCAAAGTGAAGCAAAAAGCAACAGCCCATAGGCCATAACCGAATATCGAACAAACATTTCCTAAATCCTTAACTCGTCCTCACATTCTTTTCTTCCCAGCGAAACCCAAAGGAAAAAAGATTGCTCCACTTCTTCCCCAAAGCATCAATCTCTGTCTCTCTCTCTCTCCCTTCCTCCCTCCATACGTATATATATGTATACCTTAATAACCAAGTGTAGATACGCTTTCCCAAGTGAAACTCTGTGGAAGAACCAGCACACTTGTGGTGGTGGCCGCGATTTTTAAAGAATTACCGTTGTAAAAGGAATAATAACTAAGTGGTAGTGGTGTTGGCTATAGCTGAAGATTAGTGGGGCCAGTATGGCAAGTTCGAGTTGGACCAAAGATGATGTGGGCCCACCAAGATCGCTCTCGAGGAGGATGACGAGAGCACTCACGACGGTGGACCCTGCTGACGGTAATGATGCCGTGGACAGTGAGCTGGTACCATCGTCACTGGCCTCTATTGCCCCCATACTCCGTGTGGCCAATGAAATTGAGAAGGAGAATCCCCGGGTTGCTTACTTATGTAAGATTGAATTAAGCACAGAATGTCTCTCTCATTTTTTATCATGAATCTATTTCATGCTTTACCCACCACCCCGCGGCGCGCTTTTTCTTCTGGTATGTTGTGTTTTAGTTTTACTTGAGTATGGGTCGCTGGATATCATTAATCTATTGAATTCATGGTGGAAGTAGAAATGATATAAATGGTGATGTGAAATTGTTTGGCTTCTTTCTCTTTTTAGTTTCAATTTTGGGTGGACATAATTTTGGGTTCGTAAAAGTTTTAATGTCGATTTTTTCGCTTATACGCTTGCTTCGCCGGAAACATTGATTTATCGATAGGAACGCATTGTTCCAGTGGTTAACGGCTGTGGACTTGCCATGGGTGTGTCAGACCAATAAATCGGGCAAAATGCCGCGATAATCTGATTTACCAAAATATTGCGGCATTTTGGAGTGGAACCCTGGTTGAATAGAAAAGAAAGATTAACAAAGAAAATTTAGGAGGGAGATGAATGAATTTGAGGGGAAGAACTGGGAATTAAGATATTCTTCAAATCCACATGATGAAATATCTTCTCCGAATCAAAGCATGCGGGATGCCAAAAGTGGGAGGAAGGTGGTGGCGGCAAAAAGGAAGTGCGAGGAAGGTGGCAATAAGGTGTTGGGTGTTGACTTGTTGCAGTGACTTCTCTTTGAAGGAGATGACTTCACCTTTTATTTCTTTTCTATTTTCTTTTAATTTTATTTTTATTTTATCGATTTAGATATATTATTTTAATTTCCTGTTTTATCATTTAAAGTTGAATTTTATGTGTTTTTTGGCCTCTTAGTGTGAAATATATTAACAATAAAATATTTAAATACTTTTATAGTAACTAAATTTAATTATTAAATTTATATTAATCTAAAATATAATGTTTGTAATTTATGTAATAATTTTATATTTATATTTTTAGTTATTTGGAAATTTATTTAAGAATTACAAAGAGAGAAGAAAAATATATAACATTTATATTTTTAAATATTTTATTTTTTATTTCAATTTAAAAAAATATAAATCCTATTAGCAGAAGTATATTTATATACACTACCATATAGAATGAATATAAAAATTTCAATTAATTTCATTACGAAAAGTTAAAAACCATTGCAATTAGTTTTTAGAATATTTTTATCTAAATATATTTCTTCAACAATACTCTAATGAATGTAATAGTATTTTTGTACATTATTGTACTACACTTGATATTATTGATCGCTAATTTCATTATAATAATTTTACTATCATTGTGTTGTAGAATATTTTTTCAATATATATGTACTTTATAAGTTGAATGAATTTATATAGTATTATCATCAGTATTGTAACAAAGCTCATGTAATTTATTACATTAATTTATAGAACTCAAAAAATTATGCTAAACACCTAAGATAAATGTTAATAAGTATTTTTAATTATAAGTATTAAAATTTTCAAGAATTTTCTTGAAATTTTTTGGGTACTTTAAACAACAAAATGATTGGAACATCTACAATAGTTCCACGACATTGCAATGAAACTAGAACGGTGACTTTCATTCCTTTCCCTGCAATTGTTCTTGCAAACCATGCTTATATGATGTGGCTAAGGAAGAATGTTGTTAGCTTTCTTGGTAGTATATATGTAGTTTTAGATGTTGGGGAAGTTCATGTGTTCTTTTTTATCCGTAAGGACTAAAAGTTTCATCATATAAATTGACTTTATATTTAAGATTTTTGTGGTTCAGTTAAACATAAGTAGTTTTCATGTTCTCTTCTCTACATTTAAAAAAATGTTTAATGTACTTTCACATCCTTCCTTAATTAATGGTTGTATCTCTAATTATATTACATTGCTTGTTCCTAAAAATGATGGTTTTATTAATCGCTTTATTGAAGAACTATGTAGTTTGTAATTTCATCAACAATCATATCCACTAACGTCTGAAAGATTGTGACTTTCTATTGTTCTAGTAAATCAACACAGTTAATTTGAAATTAAATTAAAATTCTCATCTACTCTTTGATTTATAAGATTTATATATGCCAATAGTATTGGTTGAATCTCTTTTCCTTTTTCTTTTGAATAGAGAAGAAAATAAGAAATTCCTTTATTTAGGAAGTTGATGCACCATATAGCGGTTATCCTTGAATATACACAAAATCATACTTTTAGCTTTTTCATTTTCTCTCCGGGGGAATTACGGCCTGCATCAAATATTTCTTGCTAATATATTATAATGAGGATTTCATGCTTTTAGTGACGATTTAAGGTCTTTAGTGTTTGATTCCTCTTTGTTGAATGTGGTATTATATCAAATGTTGTCGTTTTATGAAAATACTGTGATAAGGGATTTTTTTTGTGCATACAAGTTCACGTGATGGTTCCTTTCTTGTCACGCCCAAAGAGTTAATTAGTTCTTTTTTCTGTCACAACTCTTTTTTTTTTTTGTTTTTTCCTCCGATTAGGTCGTTTCCATGCCTTTGAGAAGGCACACAAGATGGATACAACATCAATTGGGCGAGGTGTTAGGCAATTTAAAACATATTTACTGCACAGACTTCAAAGGGTAAGACACGATGATGCTGATTTAAGTTTTATATTCATTTTAGCAATTTAAGCTTGCTTTTTATGGGATAATATGCTCTGAAATTTTTGTATTTGTGCTTTTTTTACTTGAGTAAAATTTATGTTACGACTAATTATGTCTTCTATGTTCCTTATGCCTGCTTTTCTCTGAAATGATTTCTACATGTAGCATTTTATATTTCTGATGTGAGAATAAGAATTCTAAGATCCTGTCATGGTAAAACAATAAGAGATCAAAGCAACAACTTAAATTATCTAGTTTACAAAGACAAAGACACGTAAAGAAGGCATTTGACTTGTTTAAAGACCGATATATATTCTATAGGATCACAGAGAGAGGAAAAACACTGAGGAAAAAAAAAAAAAAAACCTTCTGCCTCTTGAAAAGCAAAATGATAATGCAATCCTTGTCAAAGTTTGTATCAGTGTCAATACAGCATAGAACTAGATAGTTTTGCTCCACTTTAACATCTTATTTGTTAATAATTGTTCCAAAAGAGAAAGAAAATAGTTTGTTTTTCATTATCAAATTATTGTGACCCCTTGTCAAATTTTAGGCAAGAAAGAGTATAAATAACCTGTAGTTTTGGTACTGTCTCTGCAAGCTTGTAGCAATAATACATTCCAGTTGTATCTTCTTTTAGTTGATTCTTGGATCAAAGTTAAGGAAAATATTTTTGAAATATGAGACCAAACTTGTTTCTCCCATGTCAGAAATTTCTCCTAGTTGTTTTAGCCATTGGCAAAATGAAGTATTGACTTGAGGGAGACTCAAGCATGTTTTCTAGGTGAAACTTTAAGTAAAGTGAATCTAGTTTGTTTAGTTAAACAACAGAACCTAATATAGCATTTTGAGAATGATATTTCATACATAGAAAGACCTTGAATTTTTTGCATTCTGTAGAGTCCTAGCATTAACTTCCTATAATGAATAACATAGATAACAGTTAGCTGCAAACTAGCAACTTGCTGTTATACTAGGCACAACACAGTTCATATATGGAGCACTTGCCTCTAGAACTTTGAAATTTTCTTTGATTAATTAAATCTAGTATTTATTTTTATATTTTTACTTTTCACAGGAAGATGAAGATACAAAACCCATACTTGCAAAAAATGATCATAGAGAAATCCAGAAATATTATCAGATCTTCTATGAGAAAAATATCAGAGAGGGGCAACAAACAAAAAAACCGTGAGGCTTAATACCAATGTTTTTATTAAGATTAACTGCAGCACATCACACTCTATTGTTATTTGGCCTTATTATTTTTTATTCATCTCTAAAGGGAGGAGATGGTGAAGATCTATCAGATTGCTACTGTCTTGTATGATGTGTTGAGGACGCTAGTACCTACATCCAAAGTTGACAGCAAGGTTTGATTTATGTTGTTCTGTGATACTTGGAATTTGACATTATTGTTCTACTCGAACTTTATGGTAAATTTTTTTGAATTAAATTAATATGATAAATACAGACCCAAAGGTATGCCAACGATGTTAAGGAGAAAAAGGAACAGTACGAGCACTACAACATTCTTCCGTTGCATGCTGTTGGTGTTAAACCAGCAATTACGGAACTCCCTGAGGTTTTTTATAATGATGCATTTGGAGTTTTTAAGCCTCACTAGTGCCCATGAATAAGTGTGATTGATACCTATTGTCTTTTTTCTCAATCTTATAGTTTGTTTGGCTTGATTTCTTAATCAGATTAAAGCAACACTTCAAGCTATTCGTAGTACAGATGGTCTTCCTACTTTCCAAATGCCTGAAGAAAAAGAGAGACCAGTTAATGATATTATTGAATGGCTTGCTTTACGCTTTGGCTTTCAGGTATGCTTTCAATTTAGTACTAATACAGTATGTTAAGGAACAATAATTCAATTGTTTTATAAGGATTTTAGTATACATTTCTTGGTAGGATTAGCTTAACTGTCTTTAGCGACTCAACATGTACCCAAACATGAGAAGCTACAGCTTTAACTTGTGTCCCTCAATCTTCTACTCTTTTATCCTTTTCTCCTTGATAGGTGTGTTTTTTTTTAAGGTATTTCTTAAAATATAATCTTTTACTTTCTAAAATCCTTTAATACATCAAAAGTTTTGTTTCCCCAGAATTTTCTGTAGAAAAAGATGGTGTTCTACATGGGTGCTCAGTAATAATCTGAGTATCTTCATATCACTTAAATGCACATTATCACATTATCACCTAAATAGCTTTAGAGGTTGTCTTAATGAATATAAATGATGCATAATTCCCCTTCCTGCTTTACAGTTCATGATTGCTCCTTAGCTTGGAAACGAAATTTATTACTACTATTACTGTTTTAGCACTCCAATGTTTTGGCCCAAATAGTGGCTAGGCTTCAAACATGGATATGAGGGAAAGTTGAGAAAAGAAGTATTTTGAGTAGATTTAGTTTAACCATATGGTACCTATTCATAGACATCTTGAAGGGGATGACTAGGCTTCTTTATTTATGTCTTTAACATTTCTTCCCACATGCCACTTTGTGATAATGGAGTCTCTAGATAGTTAATTTGTATTTATGCCACTAATACTACTTGTTAACTCCTTATTTTTAAAATAAAACATTCTCTCTATTAAATTATATCATGGCGCATCTCATGTTTGCAGCAACTATACAAATAGTCTCCTCAAAGCTTATGCCCTAACTCATTAATGCTCATGTCTGGATAATTCATAAATGTAATTGAAAAAACTAATTTAGGAAAACATGGTACCAGCTACTTGCATTTGATCAAATAAGACATATTGAGATCATGTCTATGGTTTTTACCTAATTTCTAATGAAGTGGTAGGGGTTGAAAGAAGCAAAATATTCAGGGAGAGGATACTTTGTAAATTAGTGGCCAAATGTAAAGTAGAAAGTGGTTTACTTGTCCTAAATTATATTTCAAATCCTCCCCAATTGGGAGGGGGCATAGGATAATTGATTAAAACACTAAATTGCTCCCAATTGCGTAAGATTGTGAAATGTTCTGATGGCAAAATCATCTTACTTCCATTTTCCTTCTATGGGAAACAGCTGTATGAAATAAAGCATTTTAGTGCCTTTCCAATGTGTTTTGGCCCATTCAATTAATGACCACATTGTAGCTTTTCTTCTTCTTCTTCCTTTTTGTTTTTTTTTTTTTGGTTGTTGTTGTTGTATGTGCATGTATGTCTGAAGTTTCTTATTTGAAATGTGATGCTTAAGATGCTCACCTTAAGTGACCATGTCATTTTGTTCCCCTTTGGTGTTGAAGAAAGGAAATGTAGCAAATCAACGGGAGCACTTGATATTACTTCTTGCTAATATGGATATAAGGAACAAAAATCTTCAAGCATATGAGCATGTGAGTATGTCACCTATTTTTTAATAACAACAATCAGAGATAAAAAAAATGTGTATAATCATATGTCACCTTTTCTTGTAAGAGGACTACATTTTTATCTTTTTCCATATTAATTGAGGATATTGATGAAAAATGTATTGTAGTTGGATAGCAACACAGTTCAACAATTGATGGAGAAAATTTTCAAAAATTATCGATCGTGGTGTAAATACTTACACTGCACACCAAATTTGGAGTAAGTTGACTACATTATGGCTACATATTACCTAAGTTCCCATATTAATATCTCATATAACCATGTCATAATCATGTAGATATCTAATTTTTCTACTTACAGATGTCCATGGGTTGATAGACAACAGTCGCAACTTCTTTATATTGGACTTTATCTCCTTATTTGGGGTGAAGCTTCAAATATTCGATTTATGCCAGAATGCTTATGCTATATTTTTCACCGCGTACGTTCCTTTCTATGATGCACAATTAAATCTTCCTCGATATTTTCTATCAACCTTTCTTTTCCATAAATAGAATATTGATCGGTGCTAAATAATTTATTATACATTTTGTGTTTAACTAGTGTAAGAAAACAGAGCAGTTCTATTGCCGCTCTTTTACTTGTTAACCTGAATGTCTCAAGTATGTAGTAGGTCTTGTATCATCCATCCCATACATTACTCACTTAGCATGCCATCCATCACACTCTTAAGCCTTATAGCATGGTCCTACACCCTCTATTCAGTTAAGTTGGTAATCACCTCTTAGTAGCACCTCTCTTAGTACGCCATATATTTAGTTAGATTCCCTCTTAACAAGTGGAATGTTTAGCATTTCATTCTTTGTGAATAGGATTGCTTTCAGCAGGTTAACTAAGTTTGCACAATGTTTATCAGACTTCATGGTTTTATTATGAAGCACCACTTCAATTGTCTTATATAAAAATCAAAAAGTACACGCACTTTTCTTACAATAACGAAATAGTAGGATGCTATTTGTAAAGTTGTGAAATTGATTTTCAATTCATGTTTTAATAATTACTTAATTGTTCGCTCAAACATTTACGTCCCTTTTATGCAAAAAGTAACTATTTGTTTTTGGAAAACAAGATGGTGAATGAGATGAATGAAACTTTGTCTGGAAATGCCCAACATGTCACTGGAGCTGCTTCTCAAATATCTCCGGTAGGTGAGGAATCATTTCTCAGGGATGTTATTACACCTATTTATGAGGTTCTGCTCAAGGTAAATCCTTCCTTTAATACTACTTTTGGTTATTTAGCTTCTTTTTAATCTTACTTCAGTCGTCTCTGTAAATAAAGGAAGCTAGGAGAAACAAAGATGGGAAAGCAAGCCATTCAGTATGGAGAAACTATGATGATCTTAATGAAATCTTTTGGTAACATTATTAATTAACAGAACCTGTACTCTTTCTAGTTAACTAGATATCTATCTCTTTTCTTTGACTTTTCTTTGACTTTGCTTTTGATTTCTTCTTAGGACTAAGAAGTGCTTTAATTTGGAGTGGCCAATGGAGCAGAAAGCCAACTTTTTCCTGCATTCAGATGTGATAAAGCCAGCAAATGAGGTATGCTCTATCATATGATTATAAGGACAAATGCCCTTGCTTTCTTATTATCTTTCTCGCTTGAAATGCATCCCAAACTATTCTATACTAATTTAAGTTAATTTTTCTTCTCAAAAGTACAATTGACAGTTTTTAATTATATAAAAGCAAGAGATATAAAGTTTTCCAGCTTCCTATATGTTCTTTATATGGAGGAAAATGATAAGTTTTATTGTATTACATTGTTCTTTGTGCCAATTGTGAATTAAGGCCTTTTGGATATGCATTTTATCTGACATGCTATTATGTTGTAAATTTAACTTGTCATAGATAATCAACTGATGAATGCACCTTAATTTCTTCACAACTTTGTCGAGAAGTCTAGAATACATGAGCTGACTAAAATCTTCTTGTTCTTTTTCTGGTCCATTATTTTGTTCTAGTTTCCAAGGATATACCTTTATGAGACAAAAAAAGACATTTTGTGATCTATTCTTGTACTCTTCTCTTCTGAAAGGCTTAGTCGTCTCTTCTCAAAGGCTTAGTCATATTAAATAAATTAGTTGCTCATCATGAATTTATTTTATTTATCCAATTTTTTTGAACTAATGAAGCCAAAGGATAAATATTTATTGGAAAAGTATAATAAGGAAAACTAAATGATAGAATCAATAAAATGAGAAAGATCTCTCTTTAAAAGCATAATGCTTGTGATTATGTGTTTCACTACAATTATGCTAGTAATTAAGGTGTCATAAGTTGGAAAACTACTCCTGTTTCTAGGTAGTGGGTGGCATCACAAAGTTAGCAAATATAATCTCAAGTTCCGTATCTAATGCCATTTTTCATAGAATTGTAGCGAACACCATGAATGATTTAATACTGGTGAGTGTGGTTTTAGTAATATGTGCAATAGTCAAGCTCTTCAAATGAAATATATTAAGAAACCTTGATCAATTTGGAGACACATGTTATTATTTAAGTAGCAAATTCTTCTAACGCTGGACTAATGCATGCAAAGCAATTAGAAGAAATACAAAAAAGATTTAGATAACAAGGATAATCCTTAAGATGTGTGCTGAAACTTGTACTTGACTTATAATTATCTATATATGCCGTTGTTTTGTGATAGTGTTTCTTATTTTTCTTTTTTGAAACTTAAGAAATATTGGTATTGATTCAGCTCATGCTTCCCAGGGAAATAACCAGGCTGTGGGAAACAAAAAATCCAAGACTAACTTTGTGGAAGTGCGTACATTTTGGCACCTCTATAGGAGTTTTGACAGAATGTGGATTTTTTTCATATTGGCTCTCCAGGTACTTTAATTTGATAAATATTTCACTAATTTTCTTTCCTTAAAATTTTAGGCATATATTCATCTTGAGTTGACTTTATGACTTAATATTAGTGTTGAAGCACATAGAATATAAATTAAGATAAAAAGCTCATCAAAGAACAAGGGAAATAAGGATGTGTGATAAGTGATGCATGAGATTCAAAATTAGAATGAAAATTCTGCTGAATTTATAACTTCCTATAAATGATGAGAAGAGTCGGACTGATCCAGACTATGCCTTCTGGCAACTGTTGATCTTGAAAATTTTCCTTTAGTGAACAGAAGAACATAAATCGTGTTAAGGATCATGCCATCTTCAGGATTTATCAAGTCAATTCAACACCTTTCTATAGGAACCAATGTAGAAAAGGTTACTATGCCTTTGTACATGCCATCATAAATTAAAAACCTAACCCTTCTAAACTAGAAACATGTTGTAGAAGATAGATCCCAACTCATGCTGTAGTGTACCAGATGAAAGAGAAAGCAATGCTCCAAATGGTTCACCAGAATGCCAATTAATCGGCTAGGATGGATGACAATGTTGCATTGTTCTGGTTGTGAACGGTTTGGACTTGGAACATCCACATTAGACCGATAAATTGGCCGAAATGTAGCCACACTTCAATAACTCAGAGTGTCCCTGTATTTTAGATCAGAACAGAATGTTAGTTGGAGTAGAAGATGGACGGTATTTCGGGGGAAGATGATGGTGGTTGGATGGTTGCCTGTAGGAGGTTTGGTGGCATTGGGTATTGAAGTTGTGATGGGGTTCTTGAAAATAGGAAAGGGTTTGCTAGAGTTAGTTGCAGAAGATGACTATTTCTGGCGGAAGGTTTGGTGGCATTATGTGGTGAAGTTGGGATGGGGTTCTTGGAAAGGGGAAAGCATTGTAGGAGTCAATTGGAAAAGATGATTATTCTTATTCCTATTTTATCTTTTTAGTCTGTTATTTTGTTGATTGACGTATTCCTATAACAATTAAACATTTATTTAAATTTATTATAAATAATTTAAATCTTATAAATATATTAATTTAAAATATAATAAGTTTATATTTTTAGTTAATAAAATTTTTAATATTACATTTTTCATTATATGTAAATTTGAATTTCCAATTTAAAAATAACAGAATAATATATAAAGAATTGGTATATAAAATGTTTTATTGCTATTTAAATTCAAAATGTTTAAATTTTATTAGGAAAAATATAATATTTATAATAAAATTTAGTTTACAAAGAATGATGGAAAAATTAATTATTACATTATGAAAAATTGAAAACCATAAAAATTAATTTTAAAACGTTTTGTAGAATATATTTCGTCAAAAAATGCACTGTTGTAACAAAGTTTATGAAATCTAATTAAATTAATTTATGATGAATTAAATTTATGTTAATTGCCTAATATACTGAGTATTTTTATATGTTTTAATATTTTTGGATCCTTTTTAAAAATTTTGAGTACTTTAAACTTCAAAATGTGTGGAATGTCTGTTACCGTTCTTGCAAACCATGATGCTCCCACATTGTTATGTTGGATGATGATGACTATCTACTACCAAGTACTATCTTACTATTGCTTGAGCATGCAAAGAAGTGTCATCACATTCACATAAATACAGTTAAAGAAAGGACAATAAGAGGAGAAAGAGCTTCTTGATTTGGTAAATTGCTTATATGAGATTTTCACATTGTAATAGAAGAATTTAGGTAGTGGAGAGGATGTAGGTAAGGAAGTAGAAACCACACCAATAATTTTCTATTAATGAATTTATTGTCTTCACTACAGGATATAGGCTTTATAAATCTAAACTATGAAAGCTTGAGTGCTGATTTTCTTCAGTATTTTATAGTTTTCTTCTTGATCTATCTTTTATTTTGTGTTCTTTTTCATTGTTAATTTCCTTTATATGTATCAGGCGCTGATTGTAATTGCATGGCATCGGGTAACCCCATATGTTCTTTTTGACGAGGATGTAATTCAAAGTGTTTTAAGCATCTTTATCACTGCTGCCATTTTGAATTTTTTGCGAGGTAGCTTCCGTAACATTCTTTTAATTTGTGTCTCTCCTCTCCATCTGTCTGGTTATCATTTGCAATATAGTTGCAATTCCATTAGTTGAGTTTGAGGAGAGCTGTCTTTTGTATCAACTATGATATAACATGTCGAACATCTCTTCTGCAGCTGTCTTGGATATAGTCCTTAGTTTTAATGCATGGAGGAGCCTGAGATTTACTCAAATACTTCGGTATCTCCTGAAATTTTCAGTTGCTGCGTTTTGGCTTGTAGTCATGCCAGTAACCTACTCCAGATCAATTCCAAATCCATCCGGGTTAATGAGATTCTTTAATATTTTAGGAGCAGATTGGCAGAACCAATCATTGTACAACTATTGTGTCACAATTTATTTGATACCTAATATATTAGCTACCTTTCTCTTTTTCTTTCCTTTTCTGCGGAGATCCATGGAACGTTCGAATTGGCATATTGTTGCCCTACTAATGTGGTGGGCTCAAGTAAGGCATATAATTTGTGTTTCAAATGATTATGATATTATATTTCATGGTTTAATATGTCCTTCTGGATTCCAGCCAAAGTTGTATGTTGGAAGAGGCATGCATGAAGATATGCTCTCCCTTCTAAAGTAAGAAGTAGATGTCAGTTTTTGGTCCCTAAACATAGATATTTACGTGTTGCGCATCTATTTGTTATCAGTTCCTAACTTCCCATGCTGTTGCTTGTTTCTTATTTGTCTTTTTATTTCCTTCCACTTCTGTTGTTTCTCCATTACTAATTTGGTGCTATGAAAATGGGTGCATAGCATTTGAATAAACGCTACATATATTGAAACATACATGTATTTTTTTGGTGGATAGCTGCTTGCCATTTGGACATAGGGATTGTGCCTGAAAGAGTGCTGAGATCAGTTCTTAGTTTTAACCTACTTGTGATTGTAACCTTATTTTCTTCTCAGATACACACTCTTTTGGATCTCCCTGCTAATATGCAAGCTAGCATTCAGCTATTATCTGGAGGTAATCTTTTCTGTTTGATAAGAAATATGGATATATTCACATTAGGCATTTTTAGCAACACTTTAGTGGAACCAAATATGTATGATGTAGTTCTTTTTCGTCTATCTAAATTTCTAGATTTCCTTGTTATGAAAGTGCGTGTATTTCTACTCTTCAGATGTTAGACCTCTACGTATGACATTATGACTCCAAGAAATGATGCTACTTAATATGTGGGGCCATAACTAGGAAACTTTCTATATGCAATTTTTTTTTAAGACAGACTTGTAAATAGAATGGTTACTGATACTAAGAAAGTAAAGATAAGTTCAGGATCTCGAGTATCTACCGGGGGCAATAACTATGAGCAAGCTATGCAGAAAAGAGATAATAATACCAGACAGTGTAGCCAAAGAGTAGAAGTGTCTTATTCATAAAGAAGGATTCCAAGCATCATTTTCATAATAACAATCTCTTATGGAACGACGACTTCTAACCTTCATGTATGCATAAACAGTTAGAGGAGATGGCCCAGAATTTAGATATTTATGTATGTCTCCTGTCTCTTTCTATGTTAAAAGAAGCCAGATACTGCTCTTGTCAGGTTGCTTCTACAATGTGTTGCATTCATTGTTGCTTTCCTGAGATAATTTATTAATCCAGATTTTGTTTATTTACATCCTAATGCTTAGAAAGATGACAATTAAACAATTACGTGAATATGAGTATTTCTTAAAACTACTTCATGATATGCATAAGAATCTGCCTAATTATACTTGAGGGTAGTTTGGTTCCTGTTCTGAATTCGTATGTGGAAATTGATAGTGTCAAGTCAAGTTGCCTCGTCAGGATAAAGTTAGAAAAAATCCAAATCAAAGAAATGCAGTATAGGTTAGAGAGAATACATATAGGAGCATGAAATAACGCAAATAAATTTTATTTGACAACCATTTCACTGGAAAATCATCAGACTGGCTTGCTACTACTGAGATAACGTAAACATTGATATAGAGTCATAAAATATAGTATCAAGATTGAATTTGATAAATCACCTTGATATTATTATTTATGAAAATAAAGCTTTAGGCAACTACATGATTCCTCTAGTTGAAAAGGTTTTATTTCACTGTGCATTTGAGTTTTCCTGACTTTTTCTCATCAACTGTCATTTTTGTCTTCATTAGATATTGCCCTTAATTGAACCAACAAGGACGATCATGAATCTAACTGTTAGTAGTTATGACTGGCGTGAATTGCTTCCAAATGGTAATATTTTTCTCACATCAATGTTTATTTGTTACTTTTGAGGTTTTACTCTAACCAATATGCATATGACCATGATGCAGTTTCTCATAATATTGGTGTTGTTATTGCTATTTGGGCTCCAGTTATTCTGGTATGTAATCAGATTTTTACTCATGCTGTGGAAAAGGATTTGCTGAAATGGCTTCTCAGATCCTTTGAAAATTAATTTGCATTTAGGTCTATTTCATGGATACACAAATATGGTATGCTATCTTCTCAACTATTATTGGTGGAATCCGTGGAGCATTCTGCCACCTTGGAGAGGTTTGTATTTCTTGGTCTGTGTCATGGTGAGATAATGTCACAAACAGTTGTCTGACCTCTTGATACATGCTTCCAACATGGACAAAAAGAATACATTTCCTGTTGGGTCACAATAAAATATTTCTTCAATCTTTTCTATGCATTTTGCCAATTGTAGATAAGGACACTTGGCATGTTAAGGGCAAGATTTAATTCTGTTCCAGCAGCTTTCAGCAAGCGTCTCGCTCCATATTCCAAGGAGGAAACCAAACAACATCAGAAGGTACTATTTTGATGACCTCTTGATCATTTGGTGGTGAGAGATATCCTGTGTAGATGTCTATAAGCTGTAGACATTTCCAGGTAGACCTGTCTTTTGTCTGACTAGAAACTGCTATGGCAGGATGGCACATTGGAAAGAATAGACATGGCTAAGTTCTCTCAGATGTGGAATGAATTCATATTATCTCTGAGAAATGAGGATTTGATCAGCCATTGGTTGGTATCTTTTGGTTGATTATCTTTTTTCTCCTAGATGTGAAATTTTTATTATCCTTTTTCTCCTGGATGTGAAATTATATGCCTCCACGTAAAAGTCCCTGTCATGTTTCCTAATTCTTTTGGTTTAATTGGATGAAATATTGTATATGAAACCAATTTCCAGGGAGAAAAATTTGCTTCTTGTGCCTTATTCATCAAGTAATGTCTCTGTTGTCCAATGGCCTCCTTTCTTGCTTGCTAGTAAGGTACAATTATTCTATTATGCATTTCTTGAACTATTATTGTGCTCTACTTGTTGACTAACTGTCTTATATTGACATTAGATTCCAATAGCATTGGACATGGCAAAAGATTTCAAGGAGAGGGAAGATTCTGATCTCCTGAGGAAAATTGAAAATGATGCTCTCATGTATTTTGCAATAATTGAATGCTATCAGACATTGCGGGATGTGCTTATTGACCTTCTGCTAGATGAAGGGGATAAGAAGTAAGAGATCTAGTAGTTAGCTCATCTTTCTATTGCAACTCTTTTCATCCGAAAGTTATGTTTATTTCGACTTATGAAAAAAAATATATAAAGAGAAGATTTTGGATTATCATCCTTTCTTGCTCAGATGAGTTACTTCTTGAACTGTATGTCTAATTTTCAGCATTATTTGGCAAATCTGTCATGAAGTGGAAAGCAGCATACAACAGCAAAGATTCTTGAGGAAATTTAAGATGACTGGGCTGTCTTTATTAAGTGATAAATTGGACAAATTTCTAAGCCTTCTCGTAAGTTTCATCTTTTAATGCATCAACATACATTTTTCTTTAGTAATTCCTTGATTTGAATGTCTTTGGTGAGCTCAGTTGGGAATTTTATTTATATTGTCAGATGGTTGATTATGAGGATGTTGAAATATATAGATCTCAGATAATCAACATACTCCAAGATATTATCGAGATTATCATTCAAGACATAATGAATGATGGCCATGAGTATGTCTCTCAAATCTATGTTGGCAGCTTTGCCTAATACTGTATTCCAAGCACCTTAAGATATAGGTTTTTTCTTATTTCCTTAGGGTTGTGGAAAAAGCCCGTACAATCCATCATGCACAAAAAACGGAACAGCAATTGGTAAATATTGATCTCTCACAAAGAATGTCATGGATGGAAAAGGTATTAGAAACTCAAGATTTTGATAGGCTTTACATATGATCTTTTTTGACTTGTTAGATTGCAATTTTTCCTTGTACAGGTACTCAGGCTTCATTTGCTTTTAACTGTGAAAGAGTCAGCAATTAATGTGCCCATGAATCTAGAAGCTCGTCGACGCATTACTTTCTTTGCTAACTCTTTATTTATGATCATGCCTAGTGCCCCTAAAGTTCGTAACATGCTGTCTTTCAGGTCAGTTCTCTTCTTAAAAGGCTCAGATTTCTTGTATATGTGCTTAGACTTCACTTAATTTGTATTAGTTGTTACTCATGTAAGATTTGGTGTTAGATCCAAATAAGAATGCTAAACTGGGAACCAATTAGTGATTAAAACCTAAGTTTCATCTTTCTAAATATTCTGATAAAGGGTGAAAAAGAGAAGAAGAATTACACTGGCCAACGAAAATCAGTTAAAGTAAGCAATGAAAAAGGAAGGATAATCCTAGCTATAGCTTAAATCAGTTAACAAAAGTTCCTTGAAAAAAAGTATTATATGGCCCAACCAACTAAAGAAAAACTAATTATCTTGCTATTTGTCTGAAGACAAATACAGATTGTATTCACCTTACTTTTTCTTATAAATTTACCACCAGATGAAAAATATCATAAATTAATCCAAATGTTTTCTATAGCAAATTTGTAAATTACAAGAAAAACAAGAAAGAATAATACAAAAAGAAAACAAAAAAATCTACGTTGTTATATGTAGTTCAACCCCGATGTCCATTGGTGATGACAATTAATTCACTTCACAACTTAAACCCTACTTTTCCTGTTTGAGACCATATGCGATGAATCCACTTTACAACCTAAACCCTATTTTCCCAGTTGAAACCAGGCAAAACATAAAGCAGACAGGATCATATTTTAGGACAAACAGCAGGATTTTTCACTATTTGGGTATTGTTATGATTTTTCATAATTTTGGCACACATTTCATTGTGTTTGCTTTTAGAGCAGTTGACATAAAAGCTTAAATACATATGATGTGCTAGTTCTTCTTAAACAAGATTATTGGTGTATTTTTTATTGAATTAGGGGGAACATTGTTGATGAAAATTGAGGACGGTTTGCAAAATCAAATCATGCCGATATTAACACGATAGTGTGGCATATCATAATCACGAGTACTGATAAGCAATCTGACTCATGGCACTGTTTTTGCTATATGTTACCTTCTTTTCCTAGTTGACTTCAATTCATTCCCATAAAATATCCTTTATATCAAAACTTTTCTTAAAGTAATTATCATGTTCATTCACATGAAATGCAAACTCTGCTAGCCCAGGGCATTGAAAAAATAATATTGTACATCTCTCTGCTGGAGTTCTTGATTTGAGGTATTAAGCTAGACTACAAAGAAGAAAAATGACTCAATAAGTCTGAGATGATGTCAATGCTTCTTTTCTATTGTCATTTTCTAAAAACATATTTGAGTCTTTGTTAGCATACCTATGTAGAAAATTCAACCCTTTCATTTTCTTTTGATATCATGTTTCAACTTATTTACTTCTGTGTCAATTCAAATATATGTTCCTAAGACATTATTAATTGTGCTTGCTCTCTTGCAATTTGAGTCAAAATCTGACTTTGTTTTATGTTTCAGTGTGTTGACACCATACTACAGAGAAGATGTTCTTTACTCAACGGATGAGCTTAACAAGGAAAATGAGGATGGTATAACAACTTTATTTTACCTTCAGAAAATATACCCTGGTGAGTTCTAAATTCATCACGCGTGTACAATTACTGTGACAGTTCAGGCAGATACTAACCTCTTGCACTGTTTATTGTCACTTACAAAGATGAATGGAAAAATTATGAGGAGCGGATCCAAGATCCCAAACTTGGTTATGCCGGCAAAGACAGAGTAGAATTGGATCGTCAGTGGGCATCTTACAGAGGCCAGACACTTGCTCGAACAGGTCAGATAACCAGCATATGCTATCAGATGGTAACAATAAGGTGAACACAAGTTTTCTACGTCCATTTTTTTTAACTAATACTTTTCTTCCTGTACCTCAAGTGAGAGGGATGATGTACTATAGGGAGGCTTTGGAACTTCAATGCTTTTTGGATTTTGCTAATGACAATGGTTGGTGGATATCTCTCTAATTCTTTGTTAACACGCTTAATTGTTTTATTGGTTTTTTCCAGTCTTTTCCTATAATATATCAATCATTATTTTGTCATATGGATCCATTCACTGATCACAAGTCCATGTTTCCTTTGCAGCTATTTTAGGTGGCTATCGGGCCATTGATATGAACCACAAAGAGTATAGAATTCACAAGGAACAAGCACAAGCTTTGGCAGATCTGAAGTTCACTTATGTTGTATCTTGTCAGGTCTATGGTGCTCAGAAAAAATCTAGTGATACCCGAGACAGGAGCTGTTATATGAACATTCTAAATCTTATGTTGACGTAAGTTTCAATTTAAAAATAAGCTCTTAATCTTATAGATTGATATGTTTTTGACAAAATTTCAAATTTCTGATTAATCTTCAAGGTATCCATCTTTGCGTGTTGCTTATATAGATGAGAGAGAGGAGACAGTTAATGAAAAAACTGAGAAGGTTTATTATTCTGTCTTGGTCAAGGGAGGGGAGAAGTTGGACGAGGTATGAGACTAACTGCAACTGAAGTGTACCACACAGATCTTCTGCAAAAACTTTTTTGCGGAGAAGATTATCTCTTGGATCTATGGCAATGGATTCCATCTGAGCTTTTGTTTTCTTGCTTTTATTATTGCTTAGCTTATGACATTTGTATGCTGCAATTCCAGGAAATATATCGTATCAAGCTTCCGGGTCCTCCTGCAGCTATTGGTGAAGGAAAACCCGAAAATCAAAATCATGCTATCATTTTTACCAGAGGAGAAGCCTTACAGGCCATAGACATGAATCAGGTGAGTAGAATGTTTTCCTTGTTGCATTACACTCTGTCTAACCTTGAAGTTTACTGAAGAAAGCATTAAGGAAAAATTTTCCATCATTTGACGTTCGAGGAAAATATGAAGGAAGTGTTTGTAAAAAGTTACTTGTGAGAGCATTCGGTTGATTTATGCATCTATGACATTATTTGATCATAATACTAAACTTATTTAAAGATGATGCTTATTTTGCCCACAACTAATATGTCACTAAATTCAATTTCCACAATCTTCTCTCTCTCTTTTTTTTTAACTTGTCTCTACAAATTCCTAGATCCAAATGGAGCATGAAAGCTGGCAACAACGCTAAAAAAAACTTGGATCTAATTGTTAAGTTTTCCTTTAAGTCAATAGAGAGCCAATTTCTTTTTCATGCTCTTTGGTCCATTGTCCCTACACCTCTTCATGCTCACCCCACGAGTGTCTATCTCAAAGATACTCCATGAAGTGACTTTCTTCTTGTTTATCAGTTTAAAATGTGGGTATCCTTTTATTTTTGGTTACATTAGACTAACATTCTATTGCTTCCTACTTCAGTTTCACCCTCCCCTAGCCCCTTTCATCTCAAAGCGAAAAGGGAAAAGAAAGAAGCCCATGCTGTGATTTTCCCCTTGGTTTTCCCAAACTGACTCTATGGAAGACATCAACTTTCTTGTTACTACTTGCAAATATTTTTCTTGCATGCACGCATTGCATATGAAGAAAATGAATGATACAATCAAAACTGATCAGCTAATGCCACAAAACTAAGATGTCAGAAAGGCAGACTTAATTGAAAGATGAATTATTTATCAACTATGTTTGCAGCTGGATCTTTTAAAAATAATAAATAAACAAAAGATTGTTACTTTCACTTTTATTTGTAAGAAAAGTTTGCTCATGGCTGGGTGAATAAGTTAAACGGATGACTGTGAATTGTCTCTCTCAGATGGAACAAACTGTATGCCTCATTCAATGGATGAAAACTGAATAAATCTGAAAGATATAATTGCTTAAAAGGCTCAAATGAGAGTTACCTAGTAAATGAATTTGAGCATGGGGAAGTGATATAAGAAGAGAATAGTGGGCTGAAAGCATGAACTGGATCTAGTGCTTTGTGTATTCTTAGTGAGAGAGTGAGAAAGAGATGCATTTGTCTGATGTACCCATTTTACAAAAGGGGAAATTGATCTATCATGATCATCTGCCACTTTTATAAACATTACCCTATAAATGATTATTATTCCTCAGGATAATTATTTTGAGGAAGCTTTCAAGATGCGCAATGTTTTGGAAGAATTCGTAAAAACTCATCATGGACAAAGAAAGCCGACAATATTGGGATTGAGGGAGCATATTTTTACTGGGAGGTTTGTAGTCTCATGGAAGTATATGAATCAATAGGCAAAATAATGCATACTTAAACACTACTGTGAATGTTCTTACCTTTTCTCTTTGATCATAGTGTGTCGTCACTCGCTTCGTTCATGTCCAATCAAGAAACCAGTTTTGTGACAATTGGGCAAAGAATTCTGGCAAATCCTTTAAGGTAAATGTGTTTTTTTGTTAGATCCAAATATTATAGTGTAGTTTAGGTACATTTTGTCTGCAATAGTATCATAATGTTTTTGTTATGTTTGCGTGCTATCAATTTATTTTTTGTTTTTGTGGTAATATTTTAAAAATCCTGAAAAATTGGCTTGAACATGTAAAAGATTAGAAGGTTACACAAAAAATATAAATTATTATATTTGATATTTTGTTGCGAGACTACCCATTCTCTTCATTCACTCTAATTACTGCAATAACTCAACTACCTTGGTTGGTCTAACAATGAAGAAGCTTTATGTGAATTATATTCCATCATAAGCATACACTACAGCATAAAACTAAAATAATCTTGAACATGGTAATATGTTAGCTCCTGAAATATTTAGAAGAAATGTCCATATATATAAACAATAATGAGCATAATAACTTGAATGTATCTAGTAAAATGTTTATTGTAATGTTTGCAATTTATATTAGTGTTATTAGAACGCATTAATATGCATATAGCTGAAATTTAGAATTTTGTTCTTTAGAACATGTTGATAAATCATAATTAGAAACTTCTCAATTTTTTAAAAATCCCTACAACTTTCCTTGATAACAAAATAAGTAAATTAATCAATAAATAGAAGCCCCAAAATGATAGAAGCAAAATTATTAAGTTATATGTACACTTTTATTTGTATCCTATATTCAACTTTGATAAGCATTTTTATAAAGGAAAATTATGCTTATATTATCACTTACGAAAACATGTGAATGTTAGTTATTGAAATACATGTACAAATTTTGAAGCTTAATCAGTAAGTTCCTAAGCATAGAAAAGATGGCTATTCTTTGGTCTCACACCTTCATATAAGTTGGAACATAAGTGCTACAACTCTAATTGATTTTGTTAATAACATATGATCATGCTATTTAATAATACCGAATTAGGTCTATGTTATCGTACACTCACATATATATGTGTATGTATTTTAACATTAAAACTTGTGTCTCAACAAACTATCACTAACCTAGCTGGATTTGAAGATTTATTGGTATTTGATCATGCGCAGGTAATCAGGTTAAAATCATGAATTTGGCTTTGATTTTAATTTTTAAATTGTTTGAGAGATTTTGGAAGTTGAGATTCATTGCTTTCAGCAATTGAAGTGTCTTATGATCAGTTAAGTATTCCCTTTGTACCATGAGAACTTTTCAAGCGTATAGTATTTGTAGTATTATCTACAACTTATTTATCTACTCTGTAGAACTGCTAAGCATAAACGTTTATGAGGAAAAATATCTATGAACTCAGAAATGACTATTCATATGCCATCAATAATTGAAGTTAACTGAAAGCTATTAACTTTATTTTACAGAAGTAATGACAATTATAAAAGATATTAAACTGATCCATTCATTTTTTCTTGGCTGCATGCCCGCATACATATTACACACCTGCATTTAAAAAATATATAGTGAAGAAACTTAGTGCGGTTATGCCAGCCCTTTAAATTTGGATGTTTTCTTTTAACATACTTTAATAAAAACATTCTTATTCTGTTCTTAGTCTCATATTGTTCAAAATTTCATCATCCATTCTTCTGGAATTCAAGTATTTACCGGAAGTAGAGTCTAGTGTCTTACCCACTTGAAACTATGGAGAGATTTACCTTACTATGATATTTACTTGAAATTATCATCTAGAGCTTCTTCTGTTACTAGGGATGTTTTACCTGTTTGACTTACTTTTTCCATCTATTAAATTCAGTGGTTGGTAATCTCCACGCCATGGTTTATAGCCTGACCAAACTGGGCTTCAGCTATTACGATATTAGCATATGAAGTTTAAATATTATTTTTTCCCAACAGGGTAAGGTTCCACTATGGGCATCCTGATATTTTTGACAGAATCTTTCATTTCACAAGAGGAGGCATCAGCAAAGCTTCAAAAGTCATCAATTTGAGTGAAGATGTATTTTCTGGTAATATCTATTTTGAGCTTTCTTTATGAGATAAAGTAATATCTTTCTTCATTTGACTTTTAACTGAGTTACTATTTTCAGGGTACAATTCAACACTACGAAGGGGCTATGTAACACATCATGAATACATCCAGGTAGGTAAGGGACGAGATGTTGGTATGAATCAAATATCTCTTTTTGAGGCAAAAGTTGCAAATGGCAATGGAGAGCAGACTCTTAGCCGAGATGTCTATCGACTTGGACGTCAATTTGATTTTTTTAGAATGTTGTCCTTCTACTTCACCACAGTCGGGTTTTACTTCAGTAGCATGGTATGTGAGACTATACTTATCATCCTTGTTAGTGATTGTTTTCTCAGATTGATAGTTACTTAAATTTATAGTTTGACTAATGAATGTGATATTGCATCAATTTGCTGAATCAGTTCTTCTCAGAATGACTAACCTAAGTTTTTAAAAATGTTAATTGTAACCATTTATAATCTAGTCCAAATTTTCTCCCATAATCAACGTGGGAACTACAATATCAGTCATAGCCAACACCTCTTTTCCATCATGATTGGTCATAGAGTTTGATTAGAATCCTCCTTAGGATACTGTGCTTACTGTCTGTTTTCTATATGTGGATAATAAGAGAAGGTTTCAAGCAAACTGAGTTGCTTATGCACGCTAAAAGTTTCTCTCCCTGAAATTAGAGGTTGATTGAGAAATTCTTTCCAGGTCAATGTGCTCATTGTCTATGTTTTCTTATATGGGCGACTATACATGGTCTTGAGTGGGTTAGAAAGGCGACTTCTGGAGAATCCATCTATTCATCAGACTAAAGCTCTTGAGCAGGCTTTGGCTACACAATCTCTTTTTCAAATAGGTGCAATGCTAGTGCTGCCAATGGTGATGGAAATTGGCCTTGAAAGAGGATTTCGAAATGCTATTGGTGATTTAATTGTAATGCAGTTGCAGCTGGCATCTGTGTTCTTCACATTTCAGCTTGGAACAAAATCCCATTATTATGGTAGAACAATTTTACATGGGGGTTCAAAATATCGAGCTACTGGTCGTGGTTTTGTTGTTTTCCATGCCAAGTTTGCTGAGAATTACAGAATGTATTCTCGCAGTCACTTTGTGAAAGGGTTAGAAATTCTTATACTTTTGATTGTTTATGAGGTCTATGGACAATCCTATCGCAGTTCATCATTGTACTTCTTCATCACTTGTTCAATGTGGTTCCTTGTTGCTTCTTGGCTATTTGCTCCTTTTGTTTTCAACCCGTCTGGGTTCAATTGGCAAAAAACAGTCGATGATTGGACTGATTGGAAGCGGTGGATGGGAAACCGTGGTGGCATTGGGATTTCTCCTGATAAAAGTTGGGAATCTTGGTGGAATGGAGAACAGGAACACTTGAAGTACACAACTATAAGGGGAAGAATACTTGAGATTATCCTTGCATTTAGATTTTTCATCTACCAATACGGGATTGTCTATCACCTGCAGATATCACATGGAAGCAAGAATATCATGGTAAATACCACTCCAATCACATATATCATCATTCTTTTCTTTTTCTTTTCCCTTTTTATACATGCTCATCATTCTTGGTTGGAATCATATCTATAGGTTTATGGCCTGTCTTGGTTTGTTATGGCAACAGTTCTTCTGGTCTTGAAGGTGCGAATATTTAGTTTTTAAAATTTTCGATTACCTCAGTAGAAATGTTTCTTTGGTAAACTGAAATCTGCAACCTATTTATAGTATCACTCTTTGTCTGGATTTTCCTAATTTAGCCCGCCCCCTTACACAATCCTTTGCCATGTACAGATGGTTTCAATGGGCAGACGAAAATTTGGCACCGATTTTCAGCTTATGTTCAGGATTCTAAAAGCACTTCTGTTCCTGGGATTCGTATTGGTGATGACTGTACTATTTGTGGTTGCTGGTCTTGCTGTCAGTGATTTATTTGCAGCAATACTGGCCTTCGCGCCCACCGGATGGGCCCTTATTCTGGCAAGTGTTAGCAGCAAGAAGTGTTAATGCATACTGATATCAATTCCAATAGTGAATATTTACATTAATATTAAGTTTTATTAGTGCAGATTGGTCAAGCATGCAGACCCTGTTTGAAGGGCATTGGAGTTTGGGATTCTGTAATGGAATTATCAAGAGCATGTGAAGCTATAATGGGTCTCGTTATATTCATGCCTATTGTGGTGTTGTCGTGGTTCCCCTTCGTCTCAGAATTCCAGACCCGTCTTCTCTTCAATCAAGCATTCAGTAGGGGCCTCCAGATTTCCATGATTTTGGCGGGCAAGAAGGACAAGTCATCCTCCACTTAATTTTTCTGCATTCTATTTCGATAGTAAAAAATGCATGTGTTGTACATAAATCTACTTGAAGTGGTTGAGATCTCCCACATTGATACTCGTTTATTTATCATCCATAGTCATTGAATCCCTTTGAAATTATTTGTGCTAGTACAATTGGAATTGAAAATTAAACCAAAAAAAAAACTATTTAGATTGATGCATAGGTATCTCGCTTTCTTTTAAAAAGATTCAAGCCCATTGTAATAAAATTCTTCATTGATCTAAGAACAATACTGTTGGCTTATTCCTCCGGAATAGAACAACTAAATAACATAGTATAACTCGCAAACTCTGTTGAGTTCAAATCTCTATTTTAAAACACATTCCTCCAATAAATGTCTTTTTTTTTGTTTTTATGTGTGTAGTGTGTATTGTAGTAGTGTAATGTATAAGTACAGAATGAGTTAAAATTTTATGCATTGAATGAGTTAAATTCTAAATTTTAAAACATGGAAAATGTAGCGTGAAAGATTTAAAATTTTAATAATCAAACTTTCAATCGTTATAGCATGATTTAAATATAAATGATTGGCTGATTCGAATTGCAGTGTGAATGACAGTCTTAGCAATATTAAGAGTATTCTTTTGCCCTTGTATTCTTACGCCTGCCATTTTATATTTCTCTATTCCAAATTAAGTGATGATGATATTTTCTTAAAACTTTTTTCAGTTTTTAAAATAAGATATTCTTTTTTCAAAATTTAGGCTTGGCACTGGGGTGGATTGGGGCGATTTTTCTTTAATTCCAAATCTGCCCTACACTTCAAAAGATATTTTAATACTCACCCTATCCCATCATATGAATTTTACTAGGATTGAAAATCCTAACTTGCCCATATTAAAATCCACACCTGCTCCATCCCCCCCTCCCCCCCACACCTATCAATTTTTTAAAAGAATATCTAAGTAATCATAATTTGATAATTGATCTGTAATCTCATAAAATTTAATACAAATAAATTCAATCAACATGACAGTATAGAAATATATCAACTAAAAATTAAATATAAATATCAGCAAAATAATATATAACACAACAATATTTAAATATATATATCAATTAAAAATTAAAATATAAAAAAAATCAATCATATGAATATATAATATATTATATTATAATTATATAATTATTTGGAGTGGCGTGGGGCGACCTCACAAGAAATTCATATTAAAACCTGTCGTGTCTCATGCGTAGCAAGTTTCAAAGTTGTCTGTGAGAAGCAAAACAAGGCAGGTACCTGCTGGTTGGATTGAAATTGCCAATCCTATCAAATTATTATTTCATTTCTGATATGACAACTAAATTCTTTATCCTTAGTTTCAAGGTTGAAAAACTGTAAATTAATTTAATTAATTTTTGTTTAAAATTCTTTATTTATCTTACTAAAATTCGGTGCCTATTCAAGATTGTTGCCTTTAATATTGAGAGAAAATGGGTCATTAATTGTGAATGAGCCAATTGTGGAGTAAACCTTTTTCAGTTTTTCTGAGTAACAGCTAATAAGGACTTGGGACAATATATTAGTGTTAATTAAGTGGGCCCGACGACTAGCCGTTTGAGAAATTAAGCTGAAATATATACACTAACGGACAGGTAGATTATCTGACCGTTGATATTAATTAATAATTAGAGAAAGTTGGAAGAATATAAAACAACTTATGAATAAGCAGCTGGTACGCAATATTACTATCACAGCATGAAACCTACTTCGGCCAGCAATATACCTTTTTCAACTAATTGTTTTCTGACATAACCAATGCGGCCCTTTTGCATTTCTGCACCATATATAAATAAATAGCCCACCACTCTGAAAACGACAAGCACACACACACACACACACACACAGAGGCCTTTAAAATACATTTGAGAGAGATGGTGAGAAGGATTTGGTCTTTGAAAGGGGTGAGCAAGGAGTGGTGGCCATGGAGATTTTCTTCCTTGAAATCAAAGAGAATGTATATTCAATTATGGCTAGTTGATTATATCATTTTCAAGGTTGTCTATGTTGTGGAAGCCATTGTTGTTGTCTCCACCCTCTGCTTCTTCTACTTCTGCTGTGGCTGTCACATCTAATTTCATTTGCTCCATTCATCTTTTATTAATTGTAGAAATATATACATGGATTTTTGCTTCTTCAAATGTAAAAACAACGAGTGATTGTAATCATTTTTTGTTTCTGTATTAGATGGTTAGGTTATAATATAAAGGTCATAGATGAATTCTATACGGTGGATGATCGATTATTAATTTGTGTGGTTTTCTGTCCAGCGTAGACTTATTATGTTCATCTTTTTCACTTAGAGCCATTTTTTCCTTGAATTTAAAAAGGATGTTACCTGTTGCGTCTTAGTGCTTTGTTTGGTTTTGGACTTTAATAAGAAAAATTTGTCACTACACTTTATGTTTGTTTCTTTATTATTTTTCTTGCCCGGCCTCTTTCATTTCTTTCATCAAAATTCACGATCTAATTTAGAGTGGAAGTTTCGATTCTTTCTGGCAATGTCCAATACCAGATTTTATTTATTTTTCTAATATTTCTTTTTTCTGATTGAAGTTATTTTTAATGTAATTAACAAGTGAATGCGACGAGCTCAAGGGAATTGTGTCTGAAACCGAGGACCTTTTATGGAAAAGTGGAAACACTTGGACCAATTTAGTAATAACTTAATGGAGGTCTTATAATTAAGAGCAAATAACACTTTACTCTAGAAGATCATATTTTTCCAATAACCACTCCATAAATTTCCTTTTTTTTAAAAAAAAAGAAAAAAAGAAGTAATAGATTACATCCTAAAATCAATTAAGTTGAACAATGACTATTTGAAGGGAACATGTCAACCGTTTTGATTAGGCAGTTCGCAAGATTCCTCATCTCAATCAAGAACCCATGCCCAATACTATAGTATTATTCAGGAGGGCTAGATGTGCAAGTTCGAGGATTTCATAGCGGGGAAGCCCCAGACCAGCGTGGAGGATTTTCCCGACAACATTTTTGGCCCTTTACTTAAGTAGACTGTTAGATGTTGTGAACCTTGCATTTTTAATGTCAAATCTTGGAAGTGTTCCCTCCAAAGATCACATCTTGTGGATTGCATCACGCATTCAAGAAGAAATTGAAGCTGCGCAGTCGGATGCACGCGCGACTCTTCTTGTTCTGCGTGAAATCAACAAAGGTTGCTTCTACCTGCGGAAAGAGCTGAATGCCATGTAGCTTTCAATTTATCTCTTAAATCCTCTTATTTTTGCATCCTCAAATCTTGAACCAACAGTGCCGATTTTCCAAATATTAGGATGGCCTTTTTTTTAGAGGTACAAAGTTCAACCGGATGTCTTACGTTCAGTTAGTTTTGATTGGCGCCCAGTCCAAGGATTTTCCCTCATTCTGAACTATAGCACCTCTCTGTTGCTCAATCTCAATGTTTTCCTTAGCTAGAATTTTGTGTTTTGAATCAATAGGCTCATCTTGCACTTTTATCTCAACATGTATGTGATCCATTGACAGTAGGTGTTGAAACTTCAAGGAATTCTGATGGCTGATTCTACTGTTAAATTATTTGACTTTGCCGCTAGGAAAAAGGGAGGAATTAAAATGATTTAGTAAGAGAGGTGAAAACAGAGCGAAACCACTTTGGGTTTGCAAGTTGCTTATTGTTGGGAATTTCCTTCTTGGCCAACAAAAATCCTGACCTTGCCACTGGTTGGCCAGCTAATTTGAATTTATCAATCACACTTCAAAATTTTCCACTGGCTTTAATCTGCCAGTATTCCATTTGGGAATTTTTTTTTGTTGCAGCAGGTGGAAGTTTTTCTTTGTGCATTCAATTTAGGGTTAATTACCCAACTCTCCTCTACTATTTGGCCTAGTTACCCAAAAATTCATAAATTTGACAAAATTACAAATACCTTCAACATTGAAGGCCTCGCGTTAAATCAAATAGTTTTAGTAAATTGTCCATATTATCCTTGGTTGAATTAAAAAAACCAAAATATATAAAAACTAAATAATCTTGTCATTGCGGAATGACCAAAACACCCAACAAGTGGAGGTAAAAAATGACAAAAATAACCTCGTTTAATAAAATTACAAAAATGCCCTAAAATAATTAATAAGAATATATTACAAAATAATTAAATATTTATATACATACATACATATGTAATACAAATCATACATATTATATGAATTTGTGATTATTAATTAGAAGTTATTTTTTAATTTGTTAAATTTTTTACTTTGACTCCTCTTTTTAATCCTCATCAACTCACTTTGAGATCTGATATGGGATGATCCAGTAGGTCCAACAAGCCCAACTTCAAATGAGACAGCCCATGAAGCCCAACATGATACGGGATAATCCAATGGGCCCAACAGGCCCAGCTTCAGACGAGACAGCTTATGAAATCTAAAGGCACATTTATCTGGTCGACCTGTATCGACCTCATTTGGTAAGCCCCGCGGTTGACCCATATCGACCTAAGGGCCACTTCAAAAGTTTCAGCATTCCAGTCCGGTCGACATGAATCGAGCTGTGGGTATAAGTTGGACAGGTCGAACCCCTCGGCATTGATAACACGTGGCTGCTGATGTGGCCGTTGCTAACTGATGTAACCGCAACTAACAACTCCAACAACCCTGCCAACAACTTTGGTAGGGACATGCGCCTACTGGCATGGTTATTCGAAAAAATAGGAGATTGCGCCACCTGGCATAGTACTGGGATTTGAGCAAAGAATGACTCGCAACCCCCTGCCATGGAAAAGGCCAAGTATACCTGATAAGGGTACTTGGGTAAAATCACGCCCACAGCAGGCTATAAATACTACAAGCACCACCACGCTCAAGGTAATGCCATTTATACTATTCACTACATACTCTCTCTATATTCTCCGATCTATCGAAAACTAACTTGAGCGTCGGAGTACCTTAGCCGGGGGCCTCTTGGCTAGTTGACGTGTGTTCTTGGTTGTAGATCTTAAACCCAAAGTTACTTACATCAATCGGAGTACTTGACCCTCCAGCTCTCTACAGCATCATTTGGCGCTGTCTGTGGGAATATTTGAGATTGCAGCGAAAAAATGGTGAACACACGCAGAGTAGAATCTAGGAGGGAGGAGAACCGGAGGTCTACTTCCCCACCACTCCCTAATCCCCAGCAACACACATATATTCCTGGCGCCAGCGCCCCCCAGGAACAACTGGCGATGCTACCCATGTCCTAATTGATGCAAATGATCAGTGAGTAGATTTTCGCCCAAATATCGGCTCAGTTATCTGCTGTCCTAAACAGGCACACCTTAGTGCCTGCCCCCAATGCCAGCGCAGCTCCACAGCTGCCACCGCTGGAAAATAGACCTTGGGAGAATAGCCCCTCCCACCACGAAGCCAAGCAACCACTTGCCAGGCGCGAGGCCAGTCCCAAACATCTACCAGTGGAGAAGAGATGCCCTGAACCACGTGAGGAGGTGGCGGACTCAGAGGATCATGCTTGACCTATTCAAGTCCCGCAGCGTGATAGGGTCAAACGCCCAAACCATGACTGCCACGAGAATCATGGAGAATCTCCAGATTTGGCGCATCGGCCCAATCGAGCCCCACAGCGCGACAGGGCCGAACGCATCAAGTTTACCTCCCAGACGGACCACGATGAGTGGGAAGCAGTTTCCCATCAGGTGCAGCAGCTGAACAGACGTCTCGATGAGATCTCGAGGAGAAACACTGACAAAGCACCAAATATGGATACTCCCTAAAGATCTCATCAGGACAGAGGATCACCTTTCATTTAGGAGATCATCGATGAATGAATCGCCTTGGACGCCAAAATTTTGATCGGTCTCCCGAAGTATGATGGCTCCACCAACCCCAACGAGCAGCTGATGCAGATTGAACATATGATGCAGCTGCATGGTCACAATGAATTTATCCATGCCAAAATATTAGTGACGACCTTTCAAGACATTGCATTGGACTAGTTCGTGAAGCTGGAACCATCCACCATCTACTCCTATGACCAGCTGTGTGATAAGTTCTTACACCAGTTTGCTAGCAAGAGAGGCAAAGCTTCTCCACACCCACCTGCATACAGTCAAGCAAAATGAGGGGCAGTCCTTTCGAGATTACTTCACTAGGTTCAACACAGAGGTCCTGAAGATTGATAATCCCAGGATTGAATTCCTGATCGATGTGCTATTCCTGGGGCTCAGGCATAAAGAATGTGCCAATGCGCTAGTATGAGAAAGGCCCAGGTCGATGGAGGAGCTGCTTGACCTGGCCAAAAAATACATGACCCAAGAGGAGATGAACAAGCTCAAGTTCGGATCCTCCAAGGTCGACAAGAAAAAAAAGAAGAGAGACGACCAGAAACATAGAGAACGAGGTTGATCTCTGATTCAACGCTTCCACAATTACACACCGTTGAAATACTGAGGAATGAGGTTTTGTACGCCATCCAGCATGACAACCTCTTCAAAAGGCCCAGAAAACTGACAGAGACAGAAGCCATGAAAAAGTCAAAGAAGTATTGCCACTTCCACAAACAGAAAGGGCATGACACTGATGAGTGCTTCAACCTCCAGGACGAGATTGAAAGATTGATCAGACAGGATCATCTGAAAAAATACATAGCCATGAAAGCCAAAGCTGAAGGGGGCAAAACCGACTGGACTCCCCGTAGAGAAAAGTCAGTTAGCCCCAGGAGAGATGATAAAGGGAAAAAGCCCACCCAGAAGGACCACCCACCCATCAGAGGAGTCATCGACATGATCGTAGGAGGTCCAACTGGGGGGGACTCGAAGTCCGCACGGAGACAGACTCAAAGGAGCCTTGAATCAAATAAGGCCACACCCGTGGAGACAACTTTCCATCTTTCTACAAGTGCAGAGCCTATCTCATTCACCAATGCAGATCTGGCCCATCTGGAGGGCAAAAATATTGATCATAAAATAGCATGCCCAATGGTTATCTCAGTGGAGATTGCAAACTTTGAGGTGCGCAAAGTTCTGATCGATAATGAAAGTTCAATGAATGTCATTTTTCTATCTACCTTGAAGAGAATGAATTTGGGCCAGTTGAAGT
>JACGDI010005583.1:276659-307722 GCA_014898725.1 Jacaranda copaia
TAACAAGAAGATCAGAGAGCGTCGCTTCAACGTTGGGGACTTGGTTCTCAAAAACATAGAGGTGTCCAAAAACATGGGCAAGCTTGAACTAAAATGGGAAGGGCCAAATTCGATTGTCAAAGTAGCAAAACATAATGCCTACTGGTTGGCAAACATGCAAGGAGAAGAACTCCCTCGCCCATGGAACGCCATTAATCTCAGGACTTTTTTTGTTTAAATATTGTATGGCGTGTATCATTCTGGCCTATTAGCTCTAATAAAACCAAAATTTTATTTAATTAATTTTTGTCTTTGTAGTTTCTAGTCGACCCCATAGTCGACAACCAAGCAGCTCCTGCTGCCACCTTAACGGCTCCCAGTTGCCCAACTCTTTAGTCGACCCCATAGTCGACAACCAATCACCTCCTGCTGCCTCTTTAACGGCTTGCAACCACCCAACTCTCTAGTCGACCCCGTAGTCGACAACCAAATAGCCCCTACTGCCACCTAAACGGTTTCTAGCTGTCCAAGTATTTAGTTGACCCCGTAGTCAATGATGAAGTAGCCCCTTGCTACCATCTAAACGGTTTCTAGCCATCCAAGTATTTAGTCGACCCCACAGTCGACGGCGAAGTAACCCTTTGCTGCCATCTAAACGGCTTCTAGCCGTCCAATTTTTGGTCAACCACGCAGCTGATGGCTAAGCAGCCCCTTGCTGCCCCCTAAATGGCTCCTTGCAATCCATGTCTATCATCGACCTCGCAGTCTATGATTACGCAGCTCTGCACTTCATTTGCTCAACTATCCGCCTTTTATCGACCTTGTACTTGGAACGGACGCCATACCATTTTTGTAAGCGAACAAGTATTAAGGGTCAAGCAGATAAACAACGAAGAATGTGAAACAATCGACGACACGGTCGTTCAACATTTTTACTATATAACAGGTAATCGACTTATCTTCACATTATTATACAAGAAGTTGAACATTACTCAGAGCAGGAATGAAAGAAAAGATGTTTCTTTTATTGATTATACTTGTGCAATGTACATACTTGCAAGTACAAAATAAAAAGGGAAATCAGTTGGTGTCGATCAGTCTTTAGGATTGGCTGGGCTCCCCTTGACCACGTTTTACCCAGTGAGCTTTAGGCTCAGGCTCCATGAACGCCAACAGGAAAACCGACAGAGGTGGTTCTGAGGGTTTCGAAAGATTGCCCAAGAAATTAGTTGACTGCAGCAAGTACTGCGCAAGGTCGACCTATCCATCCTGTAAATCCCTGACAAAATCTTCCACGAACGCAAACTCAGTATTTATTTGCTCAAGTCGAGCATCGATCTTAGCTTTCTTCTTTACCTCCTCGAACTGGGGCTCGTCAGCGGCCCCAACAACAAGTCCTCTCTCGGCAGCCTGTGCAGCGTCGCCTTCTGTCGGCCCAAGAAAGGGCTCCAGTTTATCATTCAGCATCAAGCTTATGCAACTTCTTTCCTTGGCACGGAAGTAATATCCCATGTGATCCAACTGCTTGATAGCTCTTTGATATGCCTCATTGGCATCGTCTATGACCGCGAGCGCTCTCGCATCCTGGAATATAGTGCTAACAATGAACTGTTCAATAGCCTCGCACCGCACCACAGGCAGATGCCGGAGGAATGCTTCCTTGGCCTGTCTGGTCACTTCCGCACGACCCTAAGCTTGATTGAACTGATAGCTCACCTACAGGTCGAGATGTAGCTTCTTATTTATGTCTTCCATTCGGCTGCGATCTTCAACAGCTTTCAACAATTGTTGATCTTTTGCATCAAGCTGCTTTTCGAGGTCAGCCACCCTCTTATTTAGCTACTCGACCTGCAGCTGGGAGGATTTGAGCTGCACCTTGATGGTTTCAAATTCTCCCCTAGCCTCGAGCTCCTTCTTCACCGTGAGAGCCATCTCTGATCATTGGTACATGTTGTAGCCCAGCTGTCTTATCTGAAACACAAAAATTTTAGTTGCAAGATAACACTGTTATAACAGAAAAGGATGGTCGAAACTTATCGACCTCTCACTTACCATATTGCAGTAGTAGGACATGGCCTTCATGGTCCCAAATTGGCTCAGGTTCATGAATTTGCGCTAGTCGTTTAGGAAGAGGTCAGAGGTCATCCACTTTAACGTATCAGGGCCAGTCGGCCCCCCCTCAATGATCGACGATGAATCAATTATGTCTTGATCTCGATCCATCACAAACCTGAGAGGAGATAAATGGGAAAGCCAAAACAAGGATCCCTCATTTTTTTTCCCGAATAGGTCCCAGCCCGTCATTATTTTCTTTCCTTTGCCCCCTGCAGCCTTCTTGGGGATAGGTTCCTCCAGGTCAATCACGTGAATCTTCCCCCGATGCGTGGAACTACTTAGCTCAGGCACCCTTTGGTAAGTCGATGGCGTCTTAGGAACTGCCTCGATCTGCGGTGGCGGTAGTGTGTCAAATGTCGACCTCGCAGACACCGCCTGCTCAGCGGCACCTTCTTGTTAGACGATTGCAGCTGCTTATTGATGGGCTTAAGCCCTCAAAGTGCAGACTTGTGATTCATTTCTGCTGTAGGCCATGATATTGTTTCGATCTGCATACATGAACAGGTTAACAATAAGCATAGGAATCAGACAAAATACAATCAAAGCAATCGACCAGAAACTTCTACCTAAGTGATCTCTTGCAGGCAGGTCGATTAGGACTGGCGACAAACCAGCCAGCACGAAACACCTCTCCTCGATCAGAACTGAGGCCCCCATCTGCTCAGACTCGATTAAATCTCGGATAAAGGTGTTGGGCCAACTAGGCATCTGGTTATTCGGTATCTCCACAGGACCCCTCCACCAACCCCTCAAAAAGGCAAGCATTCCCAGCCCTCTGATATAGAAAAAAATAATTTTCATTCTTGACCGTAAGAAGAGAAAGGGGGTATCAGGAATTTCCTACGAAGTTGAGCTGTAAGATAGTAAAAGCCCGACTCTTCACCACTACCCGACTTTTGAGACATCGGGAGATGGAAAAGGTTGGAAAAATTGGCAAAACTAGCCAACTGGTCGTGAAGATACATCAGCACAGCAAAGCTATATGGAGTTGCAAAGCAGTTGGGTAAAAGCTGGGTGATGCAAATCCCTAAACCTGTGAGGAGGTTGACTATGGGCTGTGCAAGTGGAAACCTTAAATTGCATCTTAACCCCTCCTCAAATATAGTGATAAATCCCTGAGGAGGTCAATGCATCCTACCCCGGGACCTCGGTGCAACCATCTCAAATTCATCAAGAATATGGTAAGCTGCCCTAATCCTCACCAAATCTGCATTGGTTATTTTCGAGGGGATTTCAATATAATGATCCGGGGTAAACAGTCGACCCCGGTTAACGGGCATCTCAGATGGTCCAGCCTTCCCCTCTGATACTACTCTGACCTCTTCAAAGCTACTGCTACTATGCGAACTACTATTTTTACTCGGAGAAGAACTAGACTGTGCAGTGCTTTCACTATCACTACCCCTCCTTCGAACCAAATTCTTAGATCTATTGCTACCAGATTTAGCGCTAGCAGACATGGTACTACAAGGTAAAGATAAAAAAAATAAAGGTATAACAGGGACACTTACAGTTATTTTCTCAAGCGGAAGGTGCAAAGTACGACACTCTTCAACAATGAATATTATCTGATGCTCAAATTGCGAAAGTGTGAGTGAAAGGACTCTCTCCTTTTTTATAGGCAATCGTGCATGGGAAATCATGTAACTACCATCATGACAGCCTGCCCCGTACGCTTTGTGTCCTAGACATTTTGTATTCTATACGCTTTCTATTCAGCTCACTGATAGCTGCATTAAATACAAAGAAATCGCCTCAGACCCTAGTCGATATTTCAAAAAATTGGGTTAGAATTTTAAAAACTCGGGTCGGAATTTTAAAAACCCTAATCGAAAGCACAAAAACCCTAGTCAAAAGCACAAAAATCCTGATCGAACGTATTGCCTACTATGTTTGAATATAAACTCCCTGCTCCTTCTCATCGACAGGCTCGTTCAGGATCGGGAGTTGGGGGGACTCATGATATGGGATGATCCAGTAGGCCCAACAGGCCCAACTTCAAATGAGACAACCCATGAAGCCCAATATGATACGGGATAATCCAGTGGGCCCAACAGGCTCTGCTTCAAACGAGATAGCTTATGAAGTCCAAATGCACATTTATCTGGTCGACCTGTATCGACCTCATTTGGTAAGCCCTGCGGTCGACTCGTATCAACCTAAGGGCCACTTCAAAAGTTTTAGCATCCAGTCCGGTCGATATGAATCGACCTCCGGGTATAAGTTAGACAGATCGAACCCCTCGGTATTGATAACACGTGGCAACTGATGTGGCCGTTGCCAACTGATGTAACCGCTGCCAACAACTCCAACAACCCTGCCAACAACTCTGACAAGAACGTGTGCCTATCGGCATGGTTATCCAGAAAAATAGGAGATTGCGCCACCTGACACAGTATCGGGATCTGAGCAAAGAATGACTTCTAAACCCCTACCATGAAAAAAGTCAAGTACACCTGATAAGGGTACTTGGGTAAAATCACGTCCATAGCAGGCTATAAATACTACAAGTACCACCACGCTTAAGGTAATGTCATTCACACTATTCACTACATACTCTCTCTATATTCTCCGATCTATCAAAAACTAACTTGAGCGTCGAAGTGCCTTAGCTGGGGGCCTCTCGGCTAGTTGACATGTGTTCTTGGTTGCAGATCTCAAACCCAAAGTAACTTGAATCAACCGGAGTACTTGACCCTCCAGCTCTTTGCAACATCAAAATCAAAATCAAATAAAACCCACTTCAATTCATTTTTAAAATTTTGGAATGCAGCCCAACCCAAAATTATGTGGGTCGGGTTAGACCCATGCTTTGTAGCCCATTTTGCCAACCCTAATTGCAAAACAACATTACTCATTCTCGAGCCGAGTCCTTGTCCAGGCTTTTGCCTTCTCCTTGAGTTAGCTCCACCGGAACAGAAGCTATATGCATGCGGCTAGTAAGGAGCATGGCATCTATGGTTTTGATATTATTTATAGGACAATTTTCACTTGTTTGACCATTATCAGAATTAGAAAAGCTGAGAATGGCTTGGGACATGGTACAACTTGAATAAGTTGTTGCCCAAAACTCGTTTCCAACGAAAACATTCGGTGCTAGGGATGGCAATGGAGATGGTTTGAAGTGGATCCAAAACCCACCAAGCTCCTCATTCTCCTTTGAACAAGTCCCGTTTTACTTTTGACTCCAAATTTGATGGGTTCAACCTGCTAGAACCATTTTTCATTTTTCAATTATAATATATAAATTTTGTAACTCATAAATTCTCAAAAATGACTAAGATACACAAATTAAACACAAGGGATATTCATATGTGCCAGGAAAAGTGGAATTCAATATACAAGTTTTTAACACTTGTTCCTTAAATTTAAAATAAAATATCCACCTGTTTTAATTTTTATATATTATTCATTATTTTTTATGGTGATTGAATGAGCACAAAAGTGTTATTTCTTCGTTGAAATGTATGTATGCTATTATATATAATATGTATAATTTAATATATATATATATATATTATGCGAGAACAACGGTTTACTCAAACCCCTAATTTGCCTGCGACCTGACAAGTCCACAAGATTAGCACCCGCTATTCATTTCGTTCCTAACTACCTTGTATTTGGGCCTAGTCCAGGAAAATGATCTAATTTATCCGGTCCCATTGCTATGCCTGCTTGGCGCACCATACCTGGCCCTTAGAGCATTTTGCCCCCTTATTTTTCTGGAAACATCTCAATTGTTCAAGATCTTCCTCCAAGTGTCACATTTCTCCATCTCCATTCACAGGGCCCGTTGATTTGCTGTCATCTCTTCAAAGGAACAAACGTACGCCTCTCCAACATTCTCTGTGATGGATTCCATTGGGAAGACCGGATGTGGAAAGGGATTAATGTGACATCAGATGATTATGCTGTAAAAGTAGGGGCCAGAGGAGACAAGGAGTTCAGCCCCGTCTATCCTGTGGTGATGAATCGCATAATCTTGACAGACGTTTTGCTTCAATTTAAATATTTTGTCCATAAATCTCCAAGTAGCAATACGGATGTCAGACTTACCATCAGACTATTTTTGATTCTTTTATTAATTTGTAACACTTATGTTCTTGTCCTTCGCTTGGTAAAAGTAATGATAAACAGGTTAAGTTGTTGGAGTGTCAAGAGCATTATGTTAATTGACTCCCTGTTTTCCAGGGAACAAAGCAATATAGTGGACTAATAGGTTCCTTCCCAGTCCTTGTTTTCAGTCAAGTCTTTGTCTTCAGCCGCAAGAATTTGATGGTCAAAAGCTAAAATTTGAAGACCAGTTTTATGCTGTTGGTTGGATGTACATGCAACTAAAATCTGGGTGACATTGCAGTTGTGTCGCCCCGAGCATTTATAATAATTGCCAATGGGAAAGATCAATATAAGTATGATAAAAGTATGTCAGTATAAGAGAAGATAAATTAGCAACAATATAATAAGTGACAGTGTAAAAATTGTCACTAACTGTACATATTGAGTGACAAAAATTTTATTTTATTATCTTAATAATTTTTACAGACTAAATGATGACAAAAATAATGTTTAAGTTGTTACTATTGATAATTAGTGGCACGTTTATAGTGATAACCTAGTGACATTGAAATTTAGTCACAAATTATAGCAATAGCTTTTATTGTCACTATGCTATCACCATAGAAATATAACTAATTATCAATTGTAACAACTTAAAATATTATTTTTTTGTCACTATTAAGTCATTTTGTGACAAAACAAAATTATTATCACTTAAAAAATATCACTAGTCACGAAATAGAAGCTACTACCAATTAATGCATATTATTATTGATAAGTTTTACACAATCACTTATTATTTCGCCACTAATACTTGACTTTTTTGTAGTGTGGAAAAATACCAAGTTTTATAAACTTGATTTATGTTTGATATCTTGTTCAAGCTTGAGTTATTTAGGGGTTGTTTGGTTTCATTTCCACACCTCATTTTTACATTTTCTATATCTCTCTCTTATCTTATTATTTATATCTCTCTCTCTATTTTATTATTTATATCTCTTTCCACTTATAACATATTACAACCAACATAATCATTACTTTTTCAATATTCTATTTAAATACAAATTCATTTTAACTCATTTTTACTAACTAACTTTTTAAATTTTAGAAATAATGAAAATGAAAATTGGAAATGAAAATAAAACCAAATAGGCAATCAAATCAAATTGTTGCGATGTGACTTGGTTTTCGTGAGACCAAATTTGACTAAAATTAGGATTTTTTCTTGTATTAGATTTCCTAGTTTTATATGAAATAATCAAGTAAATTTATATTATAAATAGAAGTATTTATTTGATTACTTGAAAGTGAGGACACTCATGGAACTCATAATATGATACTCATAGGATAGTTATTGTGACTACAAGTGAAGCAATACAAAGGGGTGGAGTGAGTAATTCTTTGGTAGTTATGATAGTGGTTGTACAAGAAGTTTTTTTGGCTTAAATTTGGGCATGTCAAATTCAAATATTGGCTTATATTGATAAGATTCTTTCATAATTGAAAGAAGAAAACTCCCGTGGAGGTAGGCGGAATTTGCCAAACCACGTAAATCTATGTCTATTTTATTTTTCTATATGTTGGATATTATTTTAATCATCAACTTTGTGAGTGTGATTTGCGAATTCTGAAAAAATTAAGTAATGTGCTTAAATTGCTTTCTGGGCGCTCCAACACAAATTCAAATATAATTTTAAATAAAATAATTAAGAAGAATTCAAATCAAATTTGAATAATAATTAGAATTAAGTCTTTTACACTTCAAATAAGTTCTACTGTCAATCTGAAAGATAGGCATTTGCACCCAATACTTGTCTATAAATATTGACATGGAATGACAATATTACACTCACACATGCAATTAGGCCTTGCGACAAGATGAAGGTTAAAAGTGTCATTAGAACGCCACAAAAACCTCTCAATGCCGTAGGAGTGTACTTTGCAATAATCATTTGTGAGCCTGACATAATTAAATCAAAGTGACCATTGATTGCTTCTGTTTTAGAATAAATTAATTAGCGAAAATCAACGTAGTAATTTAAATCAAACTGGGTGTTGATTGACTTCATTGCTTCTGTTTCAAAATTACTGGAAAAAATCAGGAAATTAGTGTAGCTAAAAAAAAAAACCTTTCATTTCTTAAAATGATTTTTTTTTCAAAAAAAAAAAAAGACTCCTACTTAAAATTATGATGTGAGACACTTAACTTCTCAATTGCCATTTTTAAGGATAATTGTACAAGTACACTGAATTTTTAGTTTTTAATTCGTAACTATATCTAATTCTGGATTGAATTAATTAATATGCATGTAAATATGATGCCAATTAATGAGTGAGACATTGAGGCATAACTCAAATAGAGAAGTTGTGGCCTTAACAGTATGAGCTAACAAAATATAAAGTTTTCTTTTTTTTCTACTTTTCATATTGGTAATAATAAAGTGAGATAGAGGCATTAGTATATTTTAGTTGAATGACTTATCAAATAATTAAGCGGCTAATAGGGTGGATCAAAGTGAGAGTGAAAGGCCCAATAAAAATAGTGTAAAAGACAGCCAGCGCCAAGATTCGAGATTCGATACATGATGGATGTTGAAATCAGGCAGGGACTGTAGTAAATGTACAAGTTGTAGATATCCTATGATGTAATGTCCTCTCCCGATCTTTTCCATAATTCAAGCACGCCTAGCTACAAAAGAAATGCCTGATTAATTTTTGTCTTTATTAGGAAGAAATACTTCTCCCTCCTGTTTTCCAGCATTGAGTTTCTCTTATTATATTGCTATTTGATTGCTGGATTTTTAGTGGGCTATATTAGAATTGAATCTCGTAATTCGTAGCTAGATCATATTGAGTTCAATTGTTAGCGGGCATCAATTCTGATCTCTTTCACATACAGTTATGAGAAGAAAGCAAGGCAATTGAATAGTTCATCAACGTCAGCGTGCCTTCGCTGTTGCTGTACTTCACATCACATGATACACATATAATTATTATTTCTAAATTTTTAACCTCATCTCATTCACCCAAAAATCTCAACATCATCATGAATTTACCGACACCTACAACTGGATAAAAACTAATTTCTATAACCATCATCACCGGGCAGTCCAATTTGTCTGATTTATTTATTTTTCTCAAGAAAATCAAGATTTTGGACCTACTTATAGTCGCCATCTGTGAAAATGTTATATTTATATATAATAATTAAGTGCTTGAATCCACTCATATAGTAGTTCATAAATTGATCATATCTATAACAGATGATCAATATATACCAACAATTCGTGAGATAGTCATTTTATAGTGATCAAGATTTTGAATTTACTTGTGATCATAATAGTTTATAAGCTGGTTATGCCTAAAGTAGATAAATCTTAATTAGTTTGAGCAATATTTTAAAGGACCTATGGCCATAGCATATCCAATGAGCAAAAATTATGATTTATTTCATATTGTTTTGGGTGTTTTGCATGAAAATATTTTGGAAGGTGGTATTCTGAAAGTGCAGTTTGGATTTTTTTTATTTTAATTTATATTTCATCGCCTATTTCATTTTATAAATATATGACATGCGTATTAAATATTTCTTTATAAAAATAATTAATTGAAAATTAAATACACTTAATATATATATATATATATATATATATGTTATATTGGAATAAAAGATGAAATAGAGAATCCAAAATGTTGAAAGTGGGATTAGAGAATGAGATGGATGTTTGATTTTAATCTTGGAAGTGGATAGAGATTGTTTTGGAAGGAAAAAAAAATGTTTGATTTTATTTTGGGAAGACACTCTCTATTTTATATGTTAAATTAATAAAATTTTTGTTGGATTAGTGTATTGAAATTGTATTCTTTTTATATAAATAATTGTAATGAATAAAAGAAATATATATGTATATATATATATATATACATAATGAATAATTTTTTAGGATTAATGGGATGAGAATATTCTGAAAATAATTTATTGTGCTTTGAATTGTGCCTCTCGAGAACACACCATTAAGATTGGAATTGTTTCTTCCTCGAGAAAGAATACCAAATAAAACCTATACGATTCAGTCCAAACAATTTCGTAAAAATTAATCTTCAAAAAGGTGGCTGAAAAGTCGATCGCTCCTTGTTTTAACTCATATAAAAAAAAAAATTCCCTTTTAAATTACAAACCAACATCCATGTACTTACAAATCTTGGCATATTAATCATGTGTTTTACATATTCTATATAGGCAGTTAGAGATGAAAAAGAGTAAAAAGGGTTGTTGTACGTATTTGGTTGGCAAGGACTCCTATTTACTTGTAATCTTACCTAGAATAAACATCATTTTCGGCATCTTTCTGTCTAAACGACTATCAGCTAGTTAATTAGGGCTCTATTATTAAATTACCACAGCTTCATCCTTTCCCAAATCCCCTCTCCATATATATTCATACATCCTAGTATCCTCCGTTACAAGGCCAAACACTCTCATCATCCAAAAGAAAAAAGAAAGAAAGGCAAAAAGAATATACCCTTGTTCTTTTTCTAAAGAAACAATATGGGAAAGAAATCCAGCCAATCTCCCATGAAAATATCTAAGCATGAAAAAAAACAACAACTCAACAGTTTGATCAAGAATTTGCGGCCCAAAGTTTACATAACAAACTCTTCAAACTTCAAGAAGCTTGTCCAAGAACTCACCGGCAACGGAAAATATTCTCCGGTGCTCCCATCCCCACCTCCTTCAAAATCTGTAACTCTATCTCCACCTACTGATGAAGATCATGAATATCATTGCGCATATGATCAAGAAAACTGCCCCGACTTCTTCTTATCATTCGACTCGTCGTGTTTCAGCTCACCGTTGGAGGGCTCGCCGGATTTAAGCCCACCAGGATCTTTGAACTATCTGTTGGAAAATCCATTGTCTACTGGTAGCCAAAAGATGGATCTTTATTCGCAATATAAGGACTTAGAGTGGATGCTAATGGAGATAGATTCGGGTTCATGTAATTATACTGATGGATGCTATAACGGGATGTTTGAGCAAGAGGTCTGTGTTTATGATTATGATTTGTCTACCTTGATATGATCATTCATATATATGATCGATGGTATATATGTTATTTATCAAACATATGTAAGGGCTGTGCTGTTCATATATGTGGATGTATTTTTATGAGTGTTTGTGTATGCAGGCTATGTATAGGAAATATATATGTTATGCGGTATATCATGAGAATTGAGAAGCAACAGGTGTAGTATTGAAATCATGTACATTTTCGCAAAAATTGAGGATACAGTGCACGTGTTTTTCATTGTGTTAGAAATATGTTGGTAGTTTTTCAATAAAATTTTTTACTTGTTTTATATAGGTTTTGTTCGTTATACATAGGATGATCATCTTCAGAAGTGCATTGAAAATTTAATTAATTTGTTCGCAACTAATATTTTCTTGTTTGTTATACATATGATGTGCATATACATTCACACACGCTCGTTTGGCAATGTCTTAATATTATAGCCTAGTTTCACTAATCAATCATATGATAGATATAGTTCTACAAATATTATGATTATTTACTTTTTCTAAAGTATGAATCAACCGCGTGGTAAATGTATATCTAGATTGTATTATATATTATGACTGGTCATTTCAATATATATACCCAAATCAATTAATTTATTTTTAGATATAATAAGGGATGACGTTTGGGAAAAATAGATTTCAATCTAAAATTTTGCCCTTACAAAAAAAGTAGATTTATTTTGGACAACTATATTGCTCATTCTTATAAATAATACAAATAATTAAGCTAAGTGTCTCTAACAAAATTGCCGTCGTAATTGGCATAATTAAGCCTAATTACATGTTTAATTAGATTTGAATGGATGCCAATTATGATTGGAATTCAAAGAAAATTATGGTGTTGAAATAGAGGAAGGGAAATGGTTAAGTGTTACACGTTGAGTTGTCCCACATAGAAAGTTTGAGAAAGTGGAGACTTGATTGTGCATTATAAAACCAAGTGAAGGAGTTGAAGGGTTATTTCAACCCTTCACTTGTCCCACATTGGCTTTATAAACAAGTGTGGACCTATTTATATTGGACTCACAGATGAATGCTTGATAAAAGTTTTCATTAAGGAGTTCATATGAATGCACCACACGTGTGACACTATTCGGCCTGGATCTAGGTTGCAGGTATTAGGGCGAATGTCTCAGTATTAGTTTTATCTTTTTGGACAAAATTCAATTATAATTTTGAATTTTAAAATTCAAACGATTTTAATTGGGGCTTGATCAGAGAAGGATTTGACTAACCTGTTAAAGATTAACCTAGTAATCTGGGACTTGGCAAAGGCCATTATCTAGCAATTACACGATGTGGCAAGTTTTTATGGGTTGCATGATGCGTTAGAGGCCATAATCTGGCATACTCTAACCATTACATGATGTGGCAGAACTCCACTGGTTGCGTGACATATTAGAGGTCATGTTCTAGCGAACTCTTAATGTAGCCGGCCCTAATTTCCTTTATGAATAGTTTGCCTTTGGCAGACTTGAAAATACACTGCATATGCAAAAGCAACCTTTTTGCTTACAGTATTTCTCTCTCATATTCTCTCTGCTAATCCTGATATTCTGATATTTCCTCTCATAATTCCTATATTCTGATATTCGGCTATCTAATTCCGGCGACTGAGTAGTGTTCGAGGTGAACAAGATGGAGTGTACTTGATCATTTTAGACCATCTCATCCTGAGAGGAGCAGCATTGTACCCATTACACTGGTGAGTCGGGATGCTCATTTCTTCAAGGTAAACAGAATTATATTATTTGATTATCTGATTGATTCTGTTATGATACATGATCCTTAAGCTAAGTTTTTCTTTCAAATTTTGTATCTATACTAAATAAAATTGACAGCATGCTTTACTATTTTAATGCCTCTGATATATAATTTTTGGCTTTTCCTGGCCTCATATCTAGTTAAATAAATGCATGAATTCTATTATGCCTTGAATATGTTGAATGTATAATTCGGATCACGCATGCTATATTTGAATTTTAATTTGATAAAAATGTACATTTTTCCATCTTTTGATTATCTGTTTCATTTATTGATAATCTGAATTACTATATTGATTTATCTCATTGCATTATTGCATGTTGATAATATCCTGTCAACAACAATCTTGAAGAAACAATTATTTCGTGTGTTATTTATCTGCTAAAATTTTGATTAGATATCATGTCTAGGAATCTTGCCTAAAAATTTTGATTAGATATACTATCTAGGAATCTTACATGGGAATTCTACATTTTGCCTAGATATTCTGCTTTAAGATTATTTTCATTAACCTATTTGATTCTATGATGGGTTCAAATGCTTATGCTATTGGTGAAATTGTGTCAATGAAAGTTGACCTTTTTGGTCTATCGAAAAAATTCATGGGCCAGTACTTTAAGTGTTGCCAACAACGTATGAAAATTTAGCTGATGATGAAAGGTCTTCTTTCATTAATTCAGTTGACCATGCCAGAACCAACCGAAACTGATCCTAAGACTAAAGAAATAGCTTATTGGAAAATGAGGGATCAAATTGTTCGAGGAGTGATTTTGTTAGCTTTGTTTGATACACTCTTTGATGTATACTATTCTGATTCCTATATGGCTAAGTCTTTATGGGATGAATTGGATAGGAAATACAATATTGAAGAGTAAGGGCTCGAGAAGTATTCACTTTCCAAGTTCCTGAAGTATCAGATGGTTGAGGGCAAGTTTGTATCTGAACAGACACATGAATTAATCAATCTGGAACATTCCCTAGCTTATGCTGATATGAAACTTTCTGAAAAATTCATGGTCATGTCAATTGTCGATAAATTTCCCAAATCATAGGAAGATTTTGGCATGACTCTAAAGCATCAAAAAGAGAAATTAACTTTAAATGATCTGATGATTATCAAACGCATTGAAGAGGAACATAGAAATCAATCTCATAATATTCTTGTTGAGTATCATCCTAAGGTAAATGTGATAGTAGGAAAGAAGAAAATCAACTTGAACTCGAACTCTAAAACCATCGACAAAGGAAAAGCTAAAAAAAAAATGAAGGTAAACAAACCTTGTTGGAATTTTAGACAAAAAGGGCATTGGGTTAAGGAGTGTCTCTCCAAGAAAGCCAAGGCTCAAGCCTAGTCTACTGGACTAGTTGTCAACTTGGTTGTTGGAGACACCAGCGAAGTTGGAGTTCTTGATGCATCCATTGATGAGTACGTTTCCTTCAAACTCAAACTATTCTCTATCTATGAACCCTATGATTGGCTAATAGACACTAGTTCTAATGTGCACGTTTATGCTAACAAATAACTATTTGTGTTTTACTAGCCTGTTAGCAAAAGGACTATGGTGATGGGAAACTTAAGTGCACTAAAGTGTTTGGAATTGGACGCGTGGACATGAAATTTCCTTCGAGGCATATACTGTCTCTACAAAGGGTGCATCTTGTTCCAACAATCCAAAGAAACATAATAAGTGGTTCTATAATAGTTAGATAAGGTTATGAAATTTCTTTCAAGTCAAATAAAGTTATAATTTTACATTACGGCACTTTTATTTGTAAAGACTATCTTTTCAATGGTTTGTTTAAGTTGCAAGTTGAGAACGTTATTGGTTTTAATAAAGTTGATTTTTCTAATTCTCCTATCATTATTGAGAATTCATCTATTTGGCATAGTCGTTAGGACACTTAAATTTTAGTTCTTTCAAACGAATAATGAACTTAAATTTAATTCCTAAACATGAAATTGAATGAGGCCATGAATGTCAAATTTATGCTGAAGCTAAGCAAGTGAGAAAGCCTTACTACTCAGTTGAAAGGCAAACTGAAATTCTTGACTTAGTGCATACAAATATTTGTGTGTTCAATGGGGTTTTAACAAAAAAGAAAAAAAGATATTTTATCACCTTTATAGATGAGAATAATAGGTATTATTATATTTATTTACTAAAACATAAATATGAAGCACTAGAAAAGTTCATTACGTTCAAAAATGAAGTTGAAACACAAATTGGTAGAAAACTTAAACGGTTAAGGTCAAATAGAGCGAAGAATATATGCCCAACCCATTTCATGAATATTGCTGGAATTTCAACATAGTTTATGAAGAAACTGCCCTTTATTCTCCCACTTTGAATGGGATAGTTGAGAGAAAGAATAGAATTTTTATAGACATGATTAACAGTCTACTTTTGAATTCTGGATTGCCCAAATACATGTGGGGGGAAGCTCTGAATATGGCTTGCCATGTTTTGAATCAAGTTTCCTGAAATATAAAGAAAGCACTCCATTTGAATTTTGAAAAGGTAGGAAACCTAGTCTAAAATACCTCTATGTGGGAGGGTATCTTGCAAAAGTTCTAGTCCCTAAACATAAGAGAAAGAAGCTAGGTCCTAAGATTGTTGGCGCAATCTTTCTAAGCTATGTGGAAACATCTTATGCTATGAGATTTTTGGTTATTAAATCAAAAATTCTATGCATAGAAATGAACACTATAGTTGAATTTTGAGATGCTACGTTCTTTGAAAATGTGTTTCCCATGAAGACTAGGATACCTCAAAATGTTTATTTAGATTCAACTATTAAGTCTATATTGATTCCTAATCATGTGGAAAAGATGATGAATGTGGAGAGTGGTCCTAGTAGTAGCAACACAGTTTTTGGAGAACTGGATAAACCTAGATGGAGTAAAAGAGCTACAATTGCTAAAGACTTTGGGAGTGACTTTGTTACTTACAATATCAAGGGAAATCCTATTACCTTCAAGGATGCTATGGCTTCTCCTAAAGCTAAGCATTGGAAGAAAGCCATTAAGAGTGAGATGGACTCTATTATCTCAAATTGGACATGGAAATTGGTCAATCTCTCTCTAGGGTGTACTACTGGAGAAAGCAAGTGGATCTTTAAAAAGAAACTTAAGTATGACAAAACTGTTGATAAGTTTAAAGCCAAGCTAATTGCTAAAGCGTTTAGGCAAAATAAGGGAATAGATTACTACAACACCTATTCCCCAGTAGCTCACTTTACTACCATTCGAGTGCTTATAGCATTGGCTTCCATATATGATTTCCCTATTAGCTAGATGGATATGAAAATAGCCTTTCTATATGGTGATCTCGAGGAAGAAATTTATATGGATCAGCTTGAAGGATTAGTAGCTTGTGGAAATGAGAAAAAAGTTTGTAAGCTTGTTAAATGACTTTATGGTTTGAAACAAGCACCTAAACAATGGCATGAAAAGTTTGACAAACCCATATTATCATTAGGTTTCACAATAAACGATAATGACAAGTGCATCTACTGCAAAGTTAAAAGTGATAATTGTATTGTGTTATGCTTGTATACAGATGACATTCTATTAATTAGCTCCAACATTGAGATTATCATTGAGACTAAGTGTTTCTTAAAGAATAAGTTTGAAATAAAATATATGGGTGCTGTAAATATGATTCTTATACTTAAGTTGACTCATTCAATTGAGGGTATAATAATTTCTCAATCTTATTATGTTTAGAAGATTATTGAGAAATTTAGCTATAAACAAAGTAGAATCACAAAAAACATTATATGATCCTTCAGTAGCCCTCTTTAAGAATGAATCTGGTGTATCGGTATCTTAATTGAGGTATTAGCTTGCAATATCTTGCAAATAGCTTGAAACAAGATATCTCTTTTGCAGTTTCCAAACTTGCTAGATACACAAGTTGTCCTAATCGAACTCATTGGGAAGCTTTGGATATGGTACTTTGGTATATGAAGGGCTCAGCTTCACTAGCCTTGTTCTACACGAGATTTCCTACAGTGCTAGAAGGGCATAATGATGCTAGCTAGATAGCCAAAAACTTTGGTAGTAATAGGTGTGTAGGGTATGTTTTTACCTTGGTTGGGGATGCTATCTCCTGATAATATACTAAATAGACTTTGGTTGGACTAATGGTTCAATTACCCATGGTGACCAAACCTCTTTTAGGAATTGTAGTACATTGTGATAATTAAACCATAATTGCAAAGATTAGAAATTCAAAATTCAATCAAAAGATAAAAAGACACATCCAAGTTAGACTAAAGTCTATAAAGGAGTTAATGTCTGAAAGGGTTACAACAATTAATTTTTGTTAGATTCAAAGACAACATTGCAAACCCTCTAACTAAAGGACTTGATTTGTCCTCAGTTCATAAATTCAAATTGGGGATAGACTGCAAACCCATCAGTAATATATCTATAGTGGCAACCTAACATACCAAGTGAAGATCCCACAAGGTAAGTTCAATATGGTATAAACAAGCTATTAAATATATCAAGTTACATCTCAAAATTAAATTGATACTTTGTATCTAATATCTCTCACCTGAATGCCTGGTAGGTGCTGAATAGGTAAAGTCGTTTGGAGGGATACGAGATATTAAATATATCAAGTTACATCTCAAAATTAAATTGATACTTTATATCTAATATCTCTCACCTAAATGCCTGGTAGGTGCTGAATAGGTAAAGTCTTTTGGACGGATACAAAAAGTACATCCTTGGAGATGCCTAACTAAGTGAATCTAGTCTTTTGGCCAGGACTAAAGGAATTGGGTTGTTCCTTGACAAACATTTATGATACAGGATTAGGACACATGGCTTTAATGTGTCAACCCTAAAGATTAGTATATAGCCTTTAGCTTGTTGTTACTGATAGATGCAACACAATCACGGGTATAAATTCAAGGCTTAGATCCATTTGTCTTGGTGGTGGTAAAAGTTGGATAACTTAAGGAATGGTTCAGACAGGAAGGTACCATTTCTGAAAGCGAGCTATGATGAATCTAATAGCCATTATCTATGGATTGGTAGGGGATTGTTGTAATTAGCATAATTAAGCCTAATTACATGGTTAATTAGATTTGGATGGATGCCAATTATGGTTAAATCCAAAGATAATTATGGTGTTGAAATAGAGGAAGGGAAATAATTAAGTGTTACATGTTAAGTTATCCCATATCGAAAACGTGAGAAAATAGAGATTTGATTGTGTATTATAAAACTAAATAAAAGAGTTGAAGGGTTATTTCAACTCTTCACTTTTACCATATTAATTTTATAAACAAGTGTAGACATATTTATATTGGACTCAAGTATGGATGCTTGATAAAAGTGTTCATTAAGGGGTTTATATGAGTGCACCACATGTGCGCCACCACCTGGCCTGGATCTTGGTTGTGGGCATTAAATAGAACGTCTCAGTTTTGGTTTTATCTTTTTGAATGAAATTCAATTGTAATTTTGAATTTTAAAATTTAAATAACTTTAATCGGGGCTTGATCGGATAAGGGTTTGACTAACCCATTGGGGATTAGCCTAGTAATCTGGGATTTGGTAGAGGCCATTTTCTAGCAGTTACATGGCGTGGCAGGTTCCTACTGGATGCATGACGTGTTAGGGCCATAATCTTGTAGACACTAACTACTACGTAACATGGCAAAACTCTACTAGTTGCATGATGTGTTAGAAGTCATGATCTAGCAGACTCTAAATGCAGCCGACCTTAATTCCCTCTTTAAGTAATCTGCCTTTGGCAAACTTGAAAATACACTGCATATGCAAAAACAGCTCTTCTGTTTACATTATTCCTCTCTCATATTCCCTTTGTTAATCTTGTTGTTCTGATATTCCCTCTCATAATCCCTATATTCTGATATTCGGCTATCTGATTCCGGCAACTGAGTACTGTTTAAGGTGAACAAGATGGAGTGCACTTGATCATTCTGGACCATCTCATCCTGGGAGAAACAACGCGGTACCCGTTGCACTGGTGAGTCTAAGCGCTCATTTCTTCAAGACAAATAGAATTCTATGATTTAATCACCTGATTGATTCTGTTACGATACAAAATCCTTAAGCTAAGTTTTTCTTTCAAATTTTGTATATATACTAAATAAAATTGACAGCATGCTTTACTACTTTAATACCTCGATTGATATGTAATTTTTAGCTTTTCCTGGACTCATATCTGGTTAAATAAATGCATGAATTATGTAATGCCTTGAATATGCTGAATGTATAATTCGAATCACGCATGCTATATTTGAATTTTAATATAATAAAAACACACGCACACATTTTGTCTTCTTGTAATTATCTGTTTCATCTATTAATAATTTGAATTATTATATTGATTTATCTCGTTGCACTATTGAATGATGATAATATTCTATCAACAACAATAGCACCCACTAAATGAGTGTCTAGCAATTATTATTCTTAATTTCTATATTGGTTTAAGCCCCCTTAAGCCCTTCCCCCAAATCCAACATTGATGAGGTTAAATCTATTGATCTATTTCTATCTAATATTCCACATGCATTTAATTTTGTTATTAACCTACTCAAATAAGAATTGTAATATCCCTGCAACACTTTGCTGCCATTTTTTCCCCCGGTTGATCTTTGCGGTGTAGGATTTTGTTACGTCTTTTCTTAAGCTATTAATGGATCTCAACTATTTTAATTTCCGTAAATAACCACTACATAATCTTTCCAATTGCATATTCTATTATTTTTAATTAAAAAATAGAAATCAATCTTTAATGTATAATCACTGTTTGTACAACAGCGAACTCCATGGCCCAATGGATAAGTCGCTGGTTTTACGAAACTAGAGATTCTGGGTTCGATCCCCAGTAGAGTCGTTGTGTTTTCGCCAACGAGATACTATTTGGCCTTATTTGTATTTTGCATCATATAAAATCTGCTTCAACAATAAGACAAGGAAAAACTCTCATTTTATTTTATAACGGTAGCTAAGAGTGTGACGGCGGTGGAATGGAATGACCACAATTCTGAAGCTAATTAAGCATGGTCGTTTGGGTTATTTCTCATTGTAAGAGATTGGGATAAAAGATTTGATGATTTTTTCAAAATATGCATTGACTAGGCATTTATGGAAATTTTGGATACGAAACAAGTCCACGGATAAAAATTCATACATCAAATTAACATTAATTAATGAAAGAACTCGAATATCAAAATGATTGGGCACTATTTTTTTAGGCGTACCGAAAAGGAAACAAAAGCATTTAATTACGGGCAAATGAAGTATGCATGACGGTGTTGGATTACAAGGTCATTAAGATAAGCTTACATTTAGTAAAAATCAACCTCGCTTATATTTCATAATTTCAAGGGGAAGAAAGCTCATACAAGTAAGGGTAATTCAGCTTGATGAACAGATCTAACGGTAACGGCCAATGCTAACAAGCATTCTAAGACATACATTTGTTTTGCTTGCTTATTCATAAACACCAATACATTTTAAAGCCAATGTCTGAGGCAGAACACAGACCTATATATTAAGGGAAAAACAGGAATGCTGGTAATTGTCACAACACAAAATGAGGTTTTGTTATTGGCTTTCAAGTCCCTTTTAACTTCAAGAAACTCATGGAAATAATTAACAGGGAAAAAGAAAGAACAGATTTCTCGTCATTGGCCCTTGCTGGGCAATTGTTCTGAAGGTGGGAGGCTATACAAGGACTTGAGCTGCCTGCTGATCAGCTTGCTATTGTTTAGAGCCATTTGCAGCTCCAAATCATCAGACCACCACTGTTCCAAACCATGTGCCTCAAGAAACTTCTGTTTCCCCTTTGAAACAAAGAGTTTGGCAGCAGCACTAGATGCATTTGTCGGTTTTGCATTCTCCTTCTCAACACTCCTCTCTTCTGCTCCATCTGGATCAGTATGGTAGCAACAGATATAGTCGCTATTGTTTACATATAAATGAGGTACCCATTGCTTTGGTCCCAAGTTCATAGACTTTGATCCCTCATTATTATCAGCCTGAGTCTCAGCAACAATTGAAGGAAGCATGGACCGGACCCTATTCCACATAACACTGGTTTTTTCTCCCATGGTCTTTAGACTGGAAGCTAGTGATACTGATGGTGGATTGAACAAATGTGCTTCCACATATATTCCTTCTTTGGCCAAAGCTTTCCCGACTTGCAGAGCAAAGCCAGCCCCCAGAGAATGGCCGGCAATACAAACGTTGCCGCTCTCGTACTTGTCAGTAATGGATCTCAATGCTTTCAAGCCGCAGCTAAATCGAACTGATCCTTTTAAACTTTCCCATGCTAGGAACCGCAGATCATCCTCAATATCCCGTCTCATTGTTGGACTTTTGAGCAGCGTTCCTCTAAGCGCCAAAACAGCCCTTGGCGCACCACTAGGTCTTATAGGTATAAAATCTGCCAAAGCTGCAGAACGATCCCATTCAAGTATCGCTCCAAATATTGAACCATCTCTTTCATCTATCAGGGTTTCGACCAGTTTGTACTTAAAAGGTATCCACCATTTAGGTGCTAGAGCGTTTTCGTTGGTTCTGTTTTCTTGCCTGTCGAGTTCAAGCAAGTATACTGCTTGTATAAAGCAGGCCATTACAGTCCTTTTGTAATTGTCATCCTTCCTGTTTATTATCCCATTCACCAAAATCGTTTTAGTTTTTGACCTTGTAAAGGAAGAACAAACTCCTGTCTGAATTTCTAGGTTAACACACTTTAATTTTCTTTGTTGCATAAGTCAGTCCAAAACACCAAACATATGTTCTGAAACAATAGTTTACAACTTAAAAAGAAGAAAAACGAAGAAGAAAATGAAAGAATCAAAAGACAGAGCATAAAATATTATTCTTTAAAGTGAGAATTATTCTTTTTGGAACCAAATATATGATGAAAGAATCATGTGTGCAAAGAAAGATTTCCATCAGCAATGCAGAAAGAAATCCAAAGAACTACTTGCGATTTGTTTTGAATCTGCAGCCTCAAATGGTTTAAGAGAAGAGTTCCAACTTCCACCCGCAGATCATTTTTTCATTAATCTTGTCAAATTATTCATATATTAATTTAATAAGTTGGTGTTACAGATTACCAATTACGATCAAAGCTTCAAAAATTGTTACATCACTAACACAGAAATTCAATCATCCATATCTAATTTCATCAGGAAAAAGCACAATAGATCACAAGTCTTCTTATCTAAATCCACTTAATTGTAACCTTTTTCTTAAATCTACACAACCAACCTAAAGTTAAAAGGAACATTCTTTAACAAGTAAATTAGATTGAAGCAGGCAAAATGCCCCCTCCGACTGACTGAAATAACATGCCAAGAAACTAGTTTTATTCAAGGAAACACACACATAAAGACATCATGAGAGTGAAAATTGGGAAGGAAAGCACTTACCAACTGGAGTTGATGAGGTCCCTCCAGTTAATAGAAGGAATATTGCGAGGTCCAGACACATGAAACGCATACGGATGTTGACTTCGAGGCTCAAGCTCTGTTTGCACACTTCGATTTTGACCATTTTGATGAATTCTTCCTTGTCCATCCACTACCAGCAAAACTACATTTTTCATCTCCTCAGCACCCCTCTTCCCCATCCCTTTGTTTGCACCAGAAACCCACCTCCAAAATCTTCAGATTTTCGCACAGCTCTTTGGTTACAATGGATATTAAATAGAAGAAACCCAAAAAAAAAAAAATTGAAAAAGAAAGCAAGCGATAGATAGATAGAGAATAAAGGACTTTGCTTTTTGGGGTATGTCAAGGCTTTTCTGCCATTGTTTTGGTATTGGATTCCAAGGAATAAATGCGGGATTTCAAGTTGTGGGATTTCAGTGTAATCTAATGCTAATAAGTATCACTATTTTCTGATCACGCTTGCCTTTGTTTTTGTTTTGAAATTTGGAGGGGGCCGGTCTACAACGATCACATTTTAAATTCAGATGAAAGGGCCTCGCTTCCCCAAGTGCCAACGTTGGCCAACTGGGCAGTCTGGGCTTCATCTAGATTCCATCAGAGCAAAACCTACCCTGGTTGTTTTTTGTTTGGTTAGAAGGTGGGGGAAGGTATTTTTGTGGGCTATTTACAAAAATATAGTGAAAAAACTAATTTTTACAAAATTATCATTTTTATGAAAACTTTACAAAACTATGATATGTCTTAAATTATTTAAACTTTTTTTTTTAAATATACAAACAAAAGATGTGGCACGCAGTCACATTTCTTTGAGAATATATATATATATATATATTTTAATTATCAAGGTGTGTGGCCTCATCAGTCAGGCCACGCCTCTAGCATAGGATATATTTAGTTATGCCGAATTATTTATTTTTTTTTAAGAAAATCAAAAAGAGCGATGGCCATGCCTATTTGCGGGACATTTTTTTTTTTTTAGAATTATCAAGAGGAAGCCACACCTTTTTGATAAATAATTTTTTTAAAAAAAAAATAAGCAAAGCGGCCACGCTTCTTATATAATGAAATCATGTCCAAAACAAAGCCAAGTCAAGCCTCTTGGGTTTATAAATTCCAACATTCATTTTTTTAGAGAAACTGAGTGATTGCTGTTGTTACGAGAGAGCAATTAGTGGAGAAAAGAAAGATAGAGAAGAAGTATTTTAATTTAATTTGTTTATTATTAAGTTTGAGTATTTAGAATAGTAGCATATTATTGGTGAGAAAAGGAAGATAGAGAAGAAGAAATCATGTTTTAAATAATTTGAAATGAGGTAAAATTTAATTTATGCATTTCAAGATTTTAATTTTATATTTTTTTATTATTTTATGTTATTATTTTTGTATTGTTAAAATAATATATTGAAGTTTTTTAAATTTTTTACAATTTAATTAGACGCCTTATTTCGGAAGAGGAAGATTTTGACTCACCAATATAAGGTTGGTTTTTAAATTTTTAGAATTTTTTTAATTTAGTTAGTTTGGTATTCATGAGAGCTCATGTAGAAAATGGGCTAAACTTGGTATTTCATATTCTCATGTGATGAATGCATGCTGACATTTTTGGATACATGCTGCAGGATTTGTCAAATCATATTACAACATTAAATATTACTTAGCAATATATCAAAGGAGCTTTGAGCCAATATGGAGTAAAGATTATTAGTATAAATCTAATTTTGAACTAGTTCATAATTTAGCTCGTAAACAGAGACATGTTGCAGGAAGGGATCGTACTACTCGTATCCAAAATGAAATGGATTGGCTCCAAGCACGTGTGAGATAACAAGCCCATTGTTAAGCCCAAACTGAAGTTGAAACCCAAGTTCAAGCCCAACATCCTTGATTTTTCCAACTTTGTAATTATGTTTTATGTTATATATTTTTCCTTTGTATCAAATTTTATGAATAATAAATTTGGTTGAAAATTCAAAAAATTTTAGACAGTTATTTATGTTACATTTCACTAACATACTTAAAGAATAAAATTCATACATTGTTCTTTAATTAAATAGTAAATGTTACATATTAGACACATAAAAATTATATATATTTAGTATTATAAGTCAATATTCCAGCTCTGTCTTAGGAAGTAGTTGAAATTCAAATTTGGACTTTAAAATTAAGAATCAATAAAAATAATACATAATATTAATCATTTTTATTCAAGATACATTGGCATTGACAATGACCATTTCTTTTTCTCAATAACCATGTGTATCCACACTACAAAAATGGATCATCTCCCATTTTAGTTCAATTTTAAAAGATTAAAAAATATATATATAATAAAATTATGTGAATGGTGGGTTTTATAAGTGAAATAAATAAATAGGACCGAGTAGAAAAAAAATATTATGTGACAGTTTCATATGCTATAATAATAACATACCTTTAAATTACAAGCAACACTTATAATTAGAATGTGTGATAATTCTTGAAGAATGCATTAATATATAAAATCATATACTGTGGTTTTACATGTCTATTTTGACCAAGATTCTAACATTATAAATATTCTTTCACAAGTTAATATATTATATTAATTGAAATAAATACAAAATATAGTAAATTTATGGAAACATGTTTCAATCACTTGCATTTTATAAAATAATATATTAATAAAAAAAATTCAAAATTTATACTACTTTTGTTTTGGCTCATTTTAAATATTCAAAGAAATTTAGTTAATTAAATTTTAAATACAAAATAAAATATTCTTTATCAAAATTACACACAATATTCGGGCATTAGGATTGATATCAACCAATCAAACATCTTAAAAAATAAAAAATTCAACCATCATTTGGGAATTAAAAAATAAAATAAAATAAATTCCATGCAAGCTCATTTGTTTCTTAGGGGGGAAAAAAACCCACATAAGAGGCATGGCCTAGGTACATGTTCAATTCCCATGGCCTGAGGCCACGCCTCTTGACGATTTTGAAAAACAAAAAAATTTTCCAAAGAGGTTTTACTATAGTTTTGTAAAACTTTCAGAAATGTGGTATTTTTATAAATGTTGATTTTTTTCACTATATTTTTGTAAATAGTCTCGTTTTCGTCATAAGAGACAATTTGTTTTTATATGTTTTTTTATAAATAATAATTTGTTTATATCAATATTGAAATAAATAAGGAATATAATGAAGTTCGTTTTAAATATGTCATGACCCCGATAGATCACATCTGCACGTTTTCAATCCAAAATTTTGTTCAAGCAATAGTTTAATTAAATTAATTTGATTGGATTCTCATCCAAGCACAATAAATTTTTTATTAATATTACGTGTTTATATATTTATGCCCAAAAATTATATTCAAATTTTTTAGCCTCATCTTTTATTATACATTATTAATATTATGTATATATTATTATTTTTTGTAACGCGTGAACAAAAATCTTCAACATATTGAATTTAAAATTAACAAAATTATTTTACTTTGGAACGGATATAGCTCCACTTTTATACATTTTTATTAAGTTTCGGTGTCAAAATGACTCTTCCACTTTATTATTGAGATCAGCTCTTTGATGGACAAAATCTGAAAAGTCTGAACTTAGTCTTTATTCTAAGGTAATATTTTTTGGTCCGACATTGAATTATCCTATTTTCATTCTAAAACATTAATAGCTCTTCTGATAAAATAAAAGAAATCCTCTTCAGGAGCAGTTTTTCACTAAAAATAACTAACAATTATTGTGAGAGATAATAACTTTTAGGGGTTGTTTGAATTTGTTTTTTGGAAGTATTTTTATTTTTTGATTAAAAAAATAGTGAAAAATTAGTTATAGATATATTTTTGAAAATAAAATATTGTTTGAAAGTTTTGTTTAAAATATAATGATTATATAGAATTGAAATTCAGTTGTATTTGAAAAGTGGGATATTTTTGTATTAAAATCATACAAATATAAGTAGAAGAAAATGAAAAGTGAAGATAAAAAGAGAGTGAATAATATATTTAAAAAAATATGTTAAAAATAGAAATATTTATAAAAATAAAAAAAATTAATAATTTTTTATTTTTATTTATTCTTACAAATGAAAAGACACTTTGAAAACAAAACCAAACGGGCACTTAGACATTGTTGTCCGATGTCCAACATTCTGCCAGAGTAACTTGACACATGGCAACACATACTTTCGACACTGGATTCTATTTTTTTTAACCAAAATAATCTGCCAGAAAATAAAATTCACTAAAATAATCTGCCTATTCCTCACTGGCGACTTTGGTAGCCCAAGGCCCACAGCAACTAATTTATGTGGAGGAGCTAATTTTCTTTTCTCAACCGCCATTTAAATTGAGGTGGTCGTTTAACAATTTCATTGCAACTACAATGGACGCTGAAAGCACTTTACATCTGCAGCATCTTCCCGAAGAAAACCACAAATATTCCCATGGCGCTAAATTTTGGAGCTGCTTCTACTCCTCTGCATGCAAGACCCTTAATTCCATCAAGGATTTCTAAGCAGAAGAGCGCCTTGAAGATCTATGACACTCCATCACCACCTTGTTTGAAGGCGGCTGCTGCTCTCTCTGAAGGGACTGAGAGTAGAGTCACTGAGGAAGATCCACCTTCTTACTCTGGTAAATTTACTGCCATTTTCTTGATATTTAGTTGCATAGGGTGTTTGATTAGCAATGATTTGTGGGCATTATTTGGAATTTCAAAAGGTTTAGAAATATGAACTTATGTTTCAAGGTTCGCAGTCCCTAGAGTAAGTTTTTGGGCTGCCTAATGCAATGGTGTCCATTTGGGCCTTTTCTTTTTTGTTTATCTTTGGCCCCTGTAACCTAGGAGTAAGATTTATTTTATTGAGAAGTAACCTAGGATGTGCTCGTTTTTGAGAATCGTGAATGTTAGGTGAGCTTAAAGTAGCGTCTGTTTGAATATTTTATACCATGGCGAGAGCAGCTGAGGTTATGATTAACGTTAAAATTCTCGGAAAGTTTATGTCCGTTGGGCTGTTTAACGTTGTATTTCATTGGTAAGCATGTCTTCTTATTAGAATCAATTGGAATTTCTGAATGTTAACAGACTATTGTGCATCAATAGATTACCACTTTGTGAAACTTGGCTAAGCTGTAATAATTTTAGAGAAGTTTCGCTCTTGGAAAATCTCCTAAAATATGCTGATTTATGAGGAGCATTTTCAATTAGATACTTGCAGAATTAATGTGAAAAAGGCGTTTGATATGTTGCCACTGTGCGAAAAGAGAGAAATGAAAAGAAATATTCATGGTTATTAGGATATTAGTCTCCGGGAAAATAAATTTTTGCTTTCCAGAGTTCAAACAATATAACTGGAAATCAAGGCGTCAGATAAAGAAAGGAACATGATTAAACGCCGATGACCTGGAGTTCTTAGAACTCAAATTAGCAGGTCAAATTGCTGACTGAAAAGAAAGGGCCATTGGTAAAAGTTTGATTTAATATGGTCACTAAAAAGAAAGCATGTCTAAATGCTGACAAGAATTTCCTGTCATATGGTTACATCTTTGATTTAATGGAACTATTTCTACCTTTACGGCTGATTTGAATGCACAGTGTTGTGTTGTTTTAAGTTTGTCTTGCATCCTTTTGGTTCATGACTGCTGATAATAATGTGCTGACTCAATCTTGCTTATTTTAATGTAAGGTTCATCCTCTTCTGCTCGGATGCAACTGGATCTCTTGGAACAACTGACCTCTGGTAAATCCTCAGTTGATGGTACTTACCTCCTTCGAAAGATGTAGTATATAATTGACTTCTTATGTTCTTGTACTGCAGAGGAAAGATATTTGGTCTATATCTGTTTGCTTTCTAAGCTATCTTTGGTTATTTCTTAACCAGGTTATGTGAGTGATGATAACTCTAGTAAGCCGACAATACGTGAACAACTTGCTAATTTGGTTGGAGACCGTGACAATGACTTTAGCATTCCCTTAGGTAAAAATCTAAAGAAGGTGAGTGCCAAGTTCTTAACTATATCACAGAAGAGAAACATCCGAAGGCAGGCTTACTTGGATGAAGTATCTCAGAGGAATGACTCAGTTTTCTTTGCCACCATTGGGGCATTTGTTATCCTTCCCCCTGTTGTAATCTTAGGAATAGCAATTGCAACAGGTTATGTGCAACTTTTTCCATGAAAATTACCTCTGTACATATTATATAGAAATCATATTTTGTTCTATCAGTATGATAAACTCCGTTCTCCTAGCATTGTAAATTCTTCAATATCATCACAGTCCACCTGATAAAATTTCCTCCTGGTGGTGTCTACAAGTACTAAACGAGTCATTCAGGAAGCATATGTCCTTTATACATTCAACACCTAAGTTCGTCATACTTTTCCAGGCTGTTTGATGGTAAAGCCAATGAGAAAAACCTCAACTTGATATTTTCGAAGTTTTTCATGTTGTATTCTTTACTATGTAGAGTATAAGACGTTCTTGTCTAATCAAAATTTGCAGATTGGAAGATAAAAATGAAACAAATCCCATCAACTTGTGCTACAATACACTAAAAAATATTATGACAGTAGTAATAAAAAATTAATGGTAATATAAAAATTATCACTAATGGCAGGTATAAATAATGACAATATTAAGGTACAGTAATTTTTTTTGTCACAATATTGTTTAATAGCAATAAAAATTAGTTCCAAATTGTCAATGCTGATATTTAGTGAGATATTTATAGTGACAATTTTATTACAATAATAAATGTCACTATAAATGTGTCACTAAATATAAATAATCACAACTTAAACCCATTTTTTGTAACTATTAAACATAAGAAAATCACAATTGTGACGAAAGTGATAATGCAAAATCATAGGAAGGGTGGGAAGAATCTTATGTGAATACAAATATGACCCAGTTATAAGGTTTCTATGTTCTCATCAAGGTTCTGCTGATTCTTCTTTCTGGTGGCACCTTGGAGATATCTCTTGATTGGTGGGTTGTACGGTCTTATTTCCTAAAATTGTGCCTTGTTTCTGTATATAATGCCATTTTTCTTGGAGAAGATAGAAGAAGAATATGAGAGAAATTTCAACAGTAAAAATGATGGTCCAAACCGTCACATTCTTTGATGTTCTCTTATGATAGGCTTCTAAACCTGTGTATATGTTGATCACTCCTAGTAAAGAAACTGCTATTCCCATTAGCCAGTGAAAAAGAAACCATATATTTCTGCCTTTGCTTCCCCTGCACACAAGGAATGGCAAGCACATGCTAAGATAATCTGATCTATGCACCTTATTCTTTAGTTGCAGAAGTTGTCTCCTACTGAAGTTCGTAATAATTGTGACTGTATTAAAAACTTCTAACATAAATTAAAGTATGATTTGCTCGACTCAGTTATATACATACAACATATTCTATGATTGATTTGTTACCTTTTTGGCCTCAAGATTCCTATCAATGCTTGCAACCACATGAAAATATAAAAGGTCAAGCCTATTCTCTGGTGATCATTGTTGAAAGAGTTGTCAAAGTATTTTATTGACATTACTGCTCCTGCTGTTGCAAGGAGCACTGCAATAACCTGCAGATGAAATATGAGTCATTTGTGGTCACATTGAAGAAAAAATGGGTGTCAGCTGCTGATGTCTAAGGCATATTAGGAGATTTCTCTGGCGCTAAAAGAGAACTTAGCTTTTTTATTATGTGGGATTTGTTTTCCACCTACCATCGTAATGCCATCCTTAGATAAGTCCCATTGGTAAACATGAATCAACTTAGGAAGGTTTAACCTATTCATGGAGAATAAATTTAAAGATAGTCTTTCTTTCCTTCCAAGTATTCATAATAATTAGTACCTATTAAAGATCATAAATTTCAAGTCTTTTCAGTCATTAAAGGTTAATTGTGGGGTACTTTATCTAAACAACAAAGTTCCAAGTTGTGATGATATTTTTTTCTGATACTGTAGTGATATTGTTTATCATGGGGAGAGAGAAATAATATAAAAAGTGATTTACAATAACCGAAATAAATTACGGAAAAAAGGAAGAAATATGAACTAGCCTGTGTTATAGCATGAATATAGAATATGATTCTTAGCCTTCTTGCAGATTCCTCTCTGTTTGACATCCTTTTTATGAGTATAGCAACAGGCATTAGGAAACCAACTGAAGCCCACAGGAGAAATCCATGGAGTTTTATCTCAAAAGACAACTGAGGAGTGATCTGAAACCGAACACACATTGCTACTCGATTCATCAAAATCCATACTCAAAACACTATAAATAAGAGCTGCTAATGATTGTTCTAGGAATGCAGCTGTAGATCATACCATATACATGATAAGGAGCTAGTACAATTCAACTAAAACATACACCTTGTATTTGTTGCTCGACTGGACATTCTCCATTGTCATATCTTCTTGAGATGAGCCAGCAGACGGTGGAAGGTTGAGGATATTGAGGCCTATAGGTAAGGCAAAAGCCACAAGCTTCTTTGAAGATAGCATGCTTCAAGTCTTGATGGAGTGTCCTGCTCAGACTCAACACCTATAAGAATAAGAAAAGAAGCATATCAGTTCATTTTGAATAGAAAACCAGCTGCAAAGGTACCTTTTT
>JACGDI010005583.1:307841-398680 GCA_014898725.1 Jacaranda copaia
ATGGCAATCCCTTTCTATATCTTTTAATGTTTCTATATTCTTAGGGAGCATAGATTTATCATCACTAAAAAATGTTGCACATTACTCTTGCACTGTTGCACTGGTCGCCCTTCTTCTTTTTCGTTTGTAAAGCCAAATTAGGATTGATTTGAGTAATGCTGTTTTGTGTGACTATTGCATTGGTTTTATAGCTTTCTTGTGCATATTATATAGGAGAAAGCAACTTTGAGGAATGGGCAATTTGTTCTGATTTCAAAAGGGGTGGGGTCCTTTTTGACAGGTTTTTGGCTTTAATGGGGGGAATGTAGAATTTCAGAGTTGCAGGTTAGTCAGAATGTAATGGAGAAGATGAGAAATTTGTGAACTTGTATTGATCTACTATAGTTTATGCTAAAGATACACTATCTTCTGCCAGTCCCACTACAAGGTACAGACAATTATAGAAACTGCAGAGTATCATATTACTTTCTAGAATGAGTCTTCAGTTTGTAGCCTTCACTAAAACCTTTTAATGTAGACACGCCTACCAACCTCTCATACATAGGATTAATTACATTTATGTCCCTTTTGAAAATGCTAAATTGTCTATCTTGTTCAATTCTTGTTTGTAATTAAAATAAGGGTTAATTACAAAGACATCCTAAGGTTAGGTCTAATTACAACAAAGTCCAAAGATTTCGCGAAATTACAAATACCCATGAGATTGATGGTCAACTTTTAAGTCAAATTTTTTTTGTAAAATAACTGTATTACCCTTAATTGAATATATACAAAAAAATAAAAAAAAAGAAAAAGAAAATGCACAAAGACTAAAATGACCTTAACAATATGAAATAACAAAAACACCCCTGAAGTTTTATAAAAATAACAAAAGTAACATCAGGTAATAAAATTACAAAAGTACACTAAAATTATTAATAAAAAATAAAAAAATAAAAAATAATTGAATAATTATATATGTATGTATGCATATATAATACAATATCATAACAAAAACACCCCTAAAATTTTATGAAAATAACAAAAGTAACCATAGGTAATAAAATTGCAAAAATACACTAAAATTATTAATGAAAAATATAGATTGTAAAATAATTAAATAATTATATATGTATATATGCATAGGGTTAATTACAAATACCCTTGAGGTTTGGTCTAATTATAACAAGGTCCAAAGGTTTCACAAAATTAAAATATATAATTTTTACCTATTTATTCTGAATCAATTATTTTAATTATAACTATTATTTTGATATCACTAATCATATGTAATCTAAAATTATAAAAGCTATTTTATGTGAGAGATGAATTTAATATTTCATTTTTTTTAATTTTTTACTTATCTTCTTTTTTAATTAATAAATGGTTCAATTAAACTTAATTAGATTATTTAACTTAAATTTAAAGATTATTCAGTATTTATGAAATTTTATTATTAATAAAATATATTTAAATTTATTATGTGCAATTTAAATAATGTTAAAATTATATCCTTACGGTATGAAAAATATTACAAATAGTTATAAGGGTAATTTTGTCTTACAAATAACTATAATAATAACTGGGCACATTTTTGAATTTTCATGCAAAAATTTTGATGATGTTAGCATCTTTTTGGACGGAGGCTAGCAGATTCTCAAAAATGTAAGACGGAACAAAACCTTAGAGGGGTATTTGTAATTTCATCAAACCTTTGGGTTTATTTGTAAATAGGCCAAACCTCAAGGGGTCTGTGTAATTAACCCTTAAAATAATGAAAGAATTATTCTTTGACAAAACCGGTCTGGTTTACCTTTTGCCCTTGATGTTTAAATGTTACTCGTTTCTTGATATCATGTGTTTATAGTTGCACGCCCACACACTGAGATATAAACACGTTAATAATCTGTCGAAGTATCATGAATTGTCATCACAGGACAAATGTATGCTTTCGATGACTAAAATAGAAATTCATCATTTTTCGCGTGATGAGAATACATAGATATTTGATGTATTTATTGTGATTAGATTGCCTTTTTCTCAATATATTACAGCTTAACTTTTGATGTGCCTTTTTATACATGTCTTTTAACATCAATGATACATTTTCTGGGATGCATGTTGTAGAAGTTGCTAACAGGAACAGCTCAGAAAGCACAAATAAGTATAGAAATTGTGTAGACAGGTGGACCTTGAAATATGTATAACTGATGCAGCCTGTAGTTGTGGGAAATCTGGTAGTGATTGCTAAATTCAAAAAAGGAAAAAATGGTCCCTCCCTCCACTATCATATCCAGCAGTTGAGTCTCTAATGTCATGATGATAAATTGGATCGTACACTCTTGGGTTTTTTTGTGCTTGATTGGCTGCAAATCTTGGATTCTCATTTCTCTCACGCATGAGTTTTAAATTGTTTTTCTGTTGATAGTGACAATTTTTTTTAGAGAATCGTAGAACATAAATTAATTATTAAATTTGAGATTCAAATTCAATAAATTGTACATTATTTGTAATAATAAAAATATCAAATATAAAAGAAACAATTATCATATAATAAAATACCCTTGTCAGTAAGACTCAAAATGCAAAATCTCTTACTCATGAGGTTTTCTTAAGTGTCACGCCCATTGTTTATTAGCAATTTCGTAACTCCAACTTTTGATAATAAAATAAAGTGGAGCAAGAAGGCCCACTGGCATGTGAGGAAAAGGGAAGCAAAAAGAAAATGAATTAATATTGAATTCAATTATTCTAAAGTAAAATGACATTAAACTGAGAAATTTATTGTCTATAAACTATTATCACTTATTAACTAAATGTACGATAAAGTTGAAAGGATGGAGAGCTATAAGTATAAAAGTCGATAACAATCTTCTCAATTTAAAAATCTGTATGTATGAAATTCATAGTTCAATTTCTAATGAGCCATTAGTGTAGATACGCGTGTAAATCAAAAAAATTATGTGTTTTTTTTTTTTTCCTTTATATAGTATCAACTTAAGACAAGTGATCAAGAATGAAAACAAAAACTAATTAAACTGTAATAGATGTCAAAATTTTCAACTGATTGACTTTGTTACGCTGAAAGTCATGAACAAGCTCAAAAATTTCAAACATGGTATTGATGGCTAATCGATTTTCATCCTATTCTAGTTGAAAATCTATCGGCGGTGGGTGGGTTGTTTTTGTAACTACCGATTAAGTTTTTAAGTAAACTATCATAACAAGAGACCCACACAAAGACTCCGCTCAAAAGGACAACAAACGAGCTACAGCAGGGAAATGAAGATGCGGTACGTTAATATAGTAAATCTTATTCACCACGACCGCGAGCTTATCCTTTTAAGATTTTTAAATCAAATTAACTTACGATTACTGTCACATTTCCTAATAAAACATCTGATTCCTCTTACTCAATTACTGACGAGGATTTTACGCCCACGTCTTGTCAAAGGCAAAGCTAGCTAGCATGTGAATTTATAATTGCACATTCCTTTTTGATTTTGCTCTGTCCCCTCTTCCCCCACCATTTTTGTCATTATCTCATGATTGATCAAAATTCAAGTACCATAATACTCCTTTTAATTTTAGATGAACTACGTCTGAAGACCTGTAATTAGTACCCCATTTGACTACAGATAATAATGAGAAACATAATACAAAGTTTTAGTAATAATGTTCGCCAAGCAAGGTGGTGATAAGATTGCCCGAATTAGGCATGTCTGGTTCCTCAGTAAAAATTAGGATTCACACCAGACGCTGATATGCAAAGTATATAGTAATGTAAGCTTCAGGAGGGATACCCCTATATTCAGGCTAATTAGGGTTGGAAGTCAACTATTAATACTTCAGAAAAGAGAACTAAAGTCGGTTTAAATATTTAGCTACGTAATAATACCTTTGAATACTCATTGATTACATATCCAACACTACTTCAAAATATATTCAAATAATAAAAAAGAAAAATAAATAAAAGCACCTCTCTAATATATATAATTTTGACAAGTATATTAAATGTGGAAAATGCTAATAAAATATAAATTGTGTGATAAAAAACATAACATGTTAAATTAAAATTTGATCTTGAAATAAGGTTACTAACTAAAATTATATGTTTATTTAAACTTATGCTAAATACATTGACAATGAATATTTTAAATTGCAATTTTTTATCTTATCATAAAGTCATTATGAGATTTTTGTTATGCGTATTAGTAACTATTTTGTGTACTTAATTTCTAATATGAATTCTCTCCCACCCAAAAAAAAAAAATTCTAATATGAATTAAATTATTTATTTTTAGATGGAATGCTCTAGCGCGTTATACTTTCCACAATTTTGACATATGTATCCGTATTCTAACATGTTAGCCGCCGCCAGCATAAACTGCAATCCTGCTGTCCTGGGATATATGCGTGTGTATATATATATATTGCTCGAAGTCGAGGCAAAACGACCAAAGAGAAAAAGGAGAAGTGTACTGATTATTTTACCAATAAGGGATTGATTATGTCACTTAATCAATTGCAAATTATGTCAATTTGTTATCTGGCCATTGCTTAATTACGACATGAGGAACCTTTAGTTATACAAACTAGAACTAAATATTGTTAGGATTTGACTCTATTATTTGGTATCAAGTTTCAATTGAACTCTTAGTTTTCAAGAATTTGATCTTTTCTTTATTTTGCATTATAAAATTACAATTTCGTTTAATTATATTAGATTTATCCCAAATTTAGGTAGAGTAGTCATACAATTAACTCTTATAACTAGTGGCGCTTATTGATTATTCATAAATATTTGTGAAACTCGTGATATTTATGGAATAGTTGTTTGAGTTATGAGTATGACAAAAGGGTTGGAGTGAGTATTTCTTGATAGTTTTGATAGTGGTTGTACAAGAATTTTTTGTTTTGGGTTTGAGTATTATACCAATAAAATTTTATCATAATAGATGTGTTGACATCAAAATTTTATTGGAATAAATTACCATTTGATAGCGTGAAATAAATTGGCTATTGATCTATATCTCAAATTAAAGTTCATAATAAATTTGAACTTTATATAATGGGTCAATCCAAGATGAATTATAAAAATCTTATTTATTTTGGATTGACTAATTAGGCCAGAATATATTTAAATGTGGCCCATTAGTAAATTATGCTCATTTCAACTTTTATTCAAGCTTGAGGGGGAGAATTAACCTTCAAGCCATCAAACCATAATTTGTGCCTATAAAATGAGGTGTTGGGAGACATATCACACATCAAGAAATTCAAGCATCAAGCTCTCAAATCCAAGCTCTTGTGACTAAGAAGTGATCCACCACAAGTGTTCTACATCTTCCTCAAAAGCATTAAATTTTGAAGATTTTGATATCAAAACAAATACTTGAATTCAAAGTGTTTCGTGATTTCATCCACAAATCTATGAGGGAATTACTCATTCGATTTAAGAACAAGCATCAAACCCTTGAATCAAATTTCAAGGGGAACAGTCAGAGAAATTAGTCTTCAATTGTGAAAATATTTCTCAAAGATTGTAATCACTTTCATTTTTAAGAATTTTGAATTTATTCATATTTTTCTTGCATTGTAATTCTTTTTGCAAATTCAAAATGAACAAATTTCTGGCACGCCCAGTGGGACAATCTCTATCTCTCATCTCTTCTTTTTACATCAAAGTTCCAATTATCATTTCCAAACTCTCAATAACACCCAAGAAGAATCAAGTCATCATTATGAACTAGAAAGACGTTATGGAATTATTGTTGTAGCTGGTCAATCCTCAATTGGGAGCAAGATCGTTGATACTACTCCATTAAATAGCTTGAACTTAGCAAGTCCTACGGATATCAAGTTCAAATCATCTCTTTTTATTACACAACCCGAGGTGGTAACTGAAACAACTATTGTTTGATGAACAACTTGCTCAAATGGCTCAAACCATAGTTGATTTTCAGAAGATTGTGGAAGACAAAGACCTCTAGTTCACCCAATTAATGAATAAGTTGGAGCACTCAAATGTTGGAGAGTCTAGCAAGAATCGTTCATCCTCCTCAAATCTTGTTGAAAATGAGAAGCAAATGGGTGAGGTGCCATCCAAGCCTAACCTAATGCAGAAATCTAATCACTCTACAACAGCCGTTGTTGTGTTGTTCATAAAATAATTATAAAAGATGATAACTAACATTATCAGAGCCCAATATAGTGGACCTTAGCAAAATTTGCTTGTGTACTCAAAAACCATATACCAAGTGAATTAACACATTAAGGACATGTTAATGAGCTACCAACCACTAAAGCTCCAACAGATTGGTGGGAAAGGCAATTTGAAGTAACATATTGCCTAATTTGTGGAAAGAAGCAATAATGTAGGAACTAATGGTGACCTCCTCATAAAGCAATTCATGCGATCACTCAAGATAAATGCATTTGAATGGTATGTTGACTTGGAGTCTGAGTCTATTGATAGTTAGGTAGAAATGGAAAGGAAATTTCTAAACTGTTTCTACAGCACCTATTGCATGATCAGCACAATTGTGCTCACCTATGCAAAGCAATAAAAGGTCGAGCCAATCATTAACTACATCAATTGTTGGTGTGCACTAAGTCTAAATTGCAAGGATAAGCTATTAGAAATTTTAGCAATAGAGATGTACATTCTGAGGATGCATTGGGCGTTTCTTTATATCCTACAAGGAATCAAAGCCCGAAGTTTTGAAGAACTAGCTACTCGTGCTCAAGATATAGAATTGAACATTGCAAACCATAAAGTTGCTTTTCTAGTGGATGATAAAAAAGAAAAGATAGAAAAAATTTAAAAAGGAATGAGAAGTCACCTAAAGCTACTATGAAGGAGTCCACGACATTTAAAGCAGCTCCTGTCAACATTTCTGCAACCAATGGAAAGGAGAAAAGCCTGATCAATTTGTGTCAACTAAAAAGTATTGACCTATGTTGAAAGACTTATAGGAAAAAAAGTACCTATTCCCTAACTCTGACGTTTAGCAAATTTTTGATGAGTTATTAGTAAAAAAGATGATTGAGTTGCCTAACCTGAAATGTCCTATTGAAGTTGGGAAGGTGAATGACCCAAAATACTGTAAGTATCATCATATTGTTAGCATCCTATAGAAAATATTTTGTGGTCAAAGAGAAAATCATGACATTGGAAAAAGATGGAAAAATCATATATGATAGTGAGGATGTTGCAGATATAAATGTTGCTAGTGTCACAGTTGTTAGAAATGCCACTTGTAACCAAAAATATGTTCTTTGCCCACTTTTGGGGGCATCAAAGATGCTTCAATTTGAAAGTATAGACCCAATCTTGTTCAAAACTTTGTTTACTAATGAAAAAGAAAAGTTAAATACAAATTTTGTAACAAGCCCATGGAGGCAAAGGCAACTTGTTCACCAGCTTTATCCATCATTCTTAAAGAGAACATTTCACCAAATGCCTTGAAGAAAAGTTAATGAGAGATATGAAAGCTTCTTGTGTTAAGCTGAGAAATTAAGAAGAAGTTATCGGGATCCCATTACTTTAGGAGACTTTTTCCCATGAAATTTTTGAGCAGAAGGTCAAAAAAACATTTACTACATCTAGCGAAGTGGAGAGCCAGCATACTATTTCTTGTTATGCTGTTATCTATTTACAAATGAAGATTTATTGCTAGGATCAAAGCCCCACAATCGACCACTCTTTGCTTCTGGATTTATATAAGATTAGAAAGTCAACCACATATTTATAGAAGAGGGACCAACTGTTAACATCATGCCAAAGTTTACTATGAAATAATTGGGGATCACAATTGAGGATTTATCATGCAGTTGCTTGATAATTCAATGTTTCAACTATGAAGGACAATGTGCTATTAGATTGATTTGCTTAAACCTTACTATTGGAGAGTTGAAAGCGGATACTTTGTTTCATGTCATTAATGCAAAGACTTCTTAAACCTATTACTTGGAAGACCATGGCTTCACAAAAAATAGAGTGGTTTTATCCACCATTCACCAATGCTTCATGTATTTGAGGAATAATGAGATAATAAAGGCCAATGCTAATATAAAGCCATTTACTAAGGCAGAATCATACTCTGTAGATGCTAAATTATATCTAGACTTAAGCCTAATGTAGGAGCTATTGCCTTCATAAACTCAAGGCAATCATCTTATTGAGGGAAAATGTGTTAAACCTACGACTCTAGTTGAACCTATAACTCTGAAGTCTAATATTGAAAAGTCTAAGACGTTGATTGTTGCAAAAAACTTGGTAGGTAAAATTGCAGAATCTAAAGGTGTCCTTGATATGCTAGTATTTTGGTATACCCTTCAATCATGTTAGAAAGAAGGATAGAAATCATTTGAATCACACATTCTATCACTACACAATAAAAGAAAACAAGTAAAGGAGATAGGATCCGATAACTATAGAGTTATCAGAAAGTCATGCCTATTGTCGATCTGAACTCGAAGGCCTTAGCTAAATTTTTTTTTTAATAGAAATCAACATCAAAAGTTCCATGGGATGTTTGATCCACAAGCCTGTAGTCTCTTGGATAAGTTTGGATATGACTTCTTCTACCCATTTGAGCTAGGGCATTTGAAACCTCACTTGATTGGAAAAAAAAATCCATGGCCTTAGCAAAGTACAACAAAAATTATGAAGCTAAGGGTTTTATGTTGATCAGCTAAGGACTGGCTTGGGATTTGCACCAAGTGAGCAAATCAAAATATATGTGATGAGGAAACATAAGTGTATTAGTGTCCAATATATTGCAGCTGAGAAAGATGGAAGTAATGGAAGTAATGGAAATTAAAAGTTAAGTGATCGTCATATCTCTATATTCAATTAGCTGAGTACTCACACAACCTGTCCTTTTATCTTTGAAAGTCTCGGCCAGAGTTCACCACTTCATAAAAAGCCTATTACAAGTCATCATCTACAAGGTTTGGTCTTTAATCAACTTGAAAGTAACGTAACAGAAAAAGTAAGAAAAAGAGGTCATTGTGATGAGATCGACATGATGGAGTTGAGAACTGAAGGTCAGACTATTTGCTTACCTTAACTAAGTAAAGCTAAAGCCTTAATTCTGATCATCATAGTGGATAAACTAGTAAAGGTGATGCAATGTACCATGAGACATTCATTTGAAAAAGATGGTAGGCATGAGGACGATATAGAGGTTATCATATGCTCTAACTATACAAGTGTTCTATAAGAGCCAAGCCCTCAATATCTTGCAGAGTTCGACAAATTGATTATAGGTGGCTTTATGTTATCTAGGTGGAGAACGAAGTTTATCCCTATTGTGAAAACAAATGAAGTTATATAATGGAGGGTTGCATTTTAAAGGGTAGAGGTCATAAACACTATATAGTCCAATGATGAAGAAGATAATGAGTGACACTCATGTTATCATGTTTTTGTTAATGAAGAGTCTGATTTAAATATCTTTGAAGATGAGATTTAAAAAGGCCTTCCACAACTTTAAGATGGTGGATAGGTACTTGTAGATGAACTCAAAGAATTGAATCTTAGCACCATAGAAAACTTACGTCTTATACTCGTGAGTTCTCTATTGAGTCCTAAAGAGAAAGAACAATACTTTAAAATCTTGAATGAGTATAAAGATTTTTTCACTTAGAGATATAAAGAGATGCCAGGGTTGGATCCCAAAGTTATGATTCATCACTTAGGCATAAGGCATGGAGAGCACCGGGTAAAGCAATCACAATGAATTCTCTACCCAAAGCTTGTCCCTTGATTTGAAGTTAATTCTAATTGTGGGGTATTCTTTATCATTAAATCTATAGGTATGATTTGTAGATTTGTCTCATGAAAAATAGGACTAGGAGGTGGGATAAAAGTCTGCTTTGGTTGCCTGGAAAACGAATCATAATGGGAAAGGATATGATGATGGATCTATAGACAGTGGGTTAGGTTCAAAGACTAAAGAAAAGGGCAACACATGTTACAAATATCATGGCATTGGTGACATTTTGGTAGTAGCACATGGTCGTGATATTCTTACAGTCTCTACTCATATGAATATACTTCTTCTCAAAATTGTGGGAATTTAATGCAAATTTACGCCGAAAAGGATTATCTTGTTCCACTTCAATTGAAGAAGGCATGTAATTTTTCTTTGAATGATAGTTCTACTTGTACAATCAAGTGTATTGAAGTGGTGAAAATCAAAATATTTGTTGAGGTCATCTATAATTTGTATGGTGTGGCCTATGTCTTATTCAATTAGATTATGAGAGCTATGAAAATTCAGCTAGAGATTGAGTCTTAAAAGTCACATACGGCAGAAAGGTCCTAAGAAAATAAAAGAAGTATGATAATTTGTTCCATTTACCTTAAGGATAACTGAAAGCGGATAGCGCCAAAGGGTTTCCAGGATATAGATGGGTGAGGGAAAGGTTCGGGACGTCCCTCTCCATAGTTAACTAGCAATGTTGATTCAGCTACACAGGTGCATTGATGGGATGAGTTGGTATTAGGACCTTACTAGTTTGGCATGTGCAGTGGCATGTTTGAAGGCTAATGGGACTTGGTGTTTTAGTTCCTAGTAGAGCAATGAACAGTTGTTGAGATGAGGAACTTTGTCAATGTGGAGATTGTTAAGATTTGAATAAGTTATTTGAACATCAAATTTGACTTTAACTTTTAGTTTCCAAAGATCTAATTTTTTCTACTTTTGTATTGTAGAATTTCTTCTGTATTAGATTTTCAAGTTTTAAGTGGAGTAGTCATGTAATTAACTTTTATAAATAGGGGTACTTATTGATTACTCATAAACACTCATGAAGCATATGGTACTCATGGGATAGTTACATTGAGTTACAAGTGGGTAATACAAAGGGGCGGAGTGAGTATTTTTTTGGTAGTTTTGAGAATGGTTATACAAGAGCTTTTTTGGTCTTGTGTTTGTGCATGGAAAATTCAAGAGTTTTCTTGTATCTATAAGATTCTCTCATAATGAAAAAAAAATACTCTGTAGAAGTAATCAAATTTTGCCGAACCACGTAAATCTTTATGTGTTCTATTTTCTATTTGTCGAGTATTCTTTGTCGCTAAATTTGTGTGTGATTTGTCGAATTTTGCTAAATTAAGTCTCATGCCTAAATTGTTCCATTGTATGCCCAAAAAATAAATAATATTTATATTATTTTTATAGAGACAAGAGTATTGATGGTAGTAGAGTGGCAATTCCTCTACAATTGGTATTACTAGGAGCTAGAGCTCTAGTAGATGCATTAGAAGCACATAGATCTCATGCTAACAAGATCTCTTGCGTCCCATCCAAGCTACCATCCTCAACGATTTATCTATTTAAGGAAAATCATAAGTATGTTATTACTAACTTTACTTTTAAAATTCTGGAGGAAAACTAATCCAATGAACAAAATTTGTTGTACATACTAGTTGATATTTTAAAAAAAACCTGCAATTGATATTGGAAAATTGAGACTTAGATTTTACCCATGTATACAATTGTGGCTTAATCTTTCCTAAAGTAATTTTATCATGAAAAAATATGATTAGAATGAAAAATATTTTAGAGACGAAGAATGTGATGACGTATGTTTTTAACCTTGTGATGGACATGCAATTTTGATTGGATTCATTCACAACATCAACCTCACAAATTCGTCTCACTGGAATTTTTTGGGTCCGTACTAGCATAGTGTATTTGGCAGACGGAAGAAGAAAAATACTAAGCCTTTGTTTGGATATGTTTTTTATTTGATTTTATTATGTGTTTATTGTGTATTTTGGAAGAATGAATAATGAAAGAATTGTGGGAGAAAGTGAAATGAACATTGGGGAATGTGATTGATGTTTGGTTATTGTTTTTAAAAATAGTAAAAAATGGGATTTGGGAGTTTTGATATGTTTGGATATGTTTTTAAGGGGGAATTTTTACTGTAGATGTCACATCATTACTTTTGTGTTGGTGTTTGGGGGTGAAAATTGATATTAAATAATTTTTTTAATTGTAAGGATATTAATTAAAAATATTATGTATATATGTATGTATATGTATTGAAAAGATATGATTATGTTGTAAGTTTGTAATGATTGATTTAATGATTAAGTGGGTTTGTATTATAATATTTTATAGATTTTGTTTGTTAGTTGAAAATTTATTTAATTGTAATTATTATTACTGATAATAATAATAATAATATTAAAAATATATTTAGTAATAATAACAATATTAATAAGAATAATTATTATTGTTATTGTTGTTGTTGTTGTTGTTAGTAGTAGTAGTAGTATACTTACCCTAACTATTATTCGTAATATTATTACTAACATTATTATTATTATTATTATTATTATTATTATTATTATTATTAATACTTATTATTATTATTATTATTATTATCATTATTATTATTATTATTATTGTTATTATTATTATTATGTAAACTATTACCATTACTAATATTAGTATTATTATCATTTTATTTATTATTAATGTTAGCTATGCTATAAATAATATTAATATTATTATTGTTATTATTATTATAATTATTATAATTACGAATACCATTACCATTACTAGTATTGCTATTATTATCATTTTATTTATTGTTTATACTATTTACATTATAAATATCATTAATACTATTATTATTATAATAAAAGAATATTTACCAAAATAATAATACTAATAATTAGTATTATTATTAATTATCTTTATTAATAATAAAAAATGAATACTATTATTATTATAATAACAACAAGAATTATTACAATAACAATAATAATTATTAGTATTAATTTTATTATTATTATTATTATTATTATTATTATTAGTAGTAGTAGTAGTAGTAGTAGTAGTAGTAGTAGTAAAGTGATAATGGCATGGTGTGTGTGTGGTAGGGGGTGTGGGTGTGAAAAGGAGAATGTGAAATGAAATTGGAATGTGATAAATAATGAGAAGGGCCAAGGGGTTTTATGTTATTTCAGATGGTGGAAAAGGGAGGCCATGTTTGGCCTTGTTTCCTTAGAATGATGGCGTTCTAGGGAAACGCAAGCAAATAAATTTTTATAATATTAGTTATTATTTTTATTACTATTACTCTTTATATTGTACATTTTCCTTTGTTATATTGAAAAGCAAGTCCTACTCATACATATTGTGACAAAACAATTATGACAGAAATACACAAAAAAAAAAAACAAAAAGAAAATACACCTAAAATTGAGTTGCGCTTGAATAGGGGTGGAGGAAATTAATAATTACGATATATGAATATGAACAGTCGCACTAGAATTATTAATTATAAAGCATAATGTTATGTAGAGCGAACATAACTATCGTATCATGTATTCTCGTCGTAATAGGTTGAATTTAAATGTTGGAGTCTCTAACATTACTACTTATGTGTGCAAATGATCCATAACATACAAATGAAACATCATGACAGGAGTTGGTAGTGGGGGGTTGTTTGAGATGGAGCCTTCATGTATGTGTGAAATTATTGAACTTGACAAGGGTTCTACACACCAGTGGTGGGTGCTAATGCATCTCTTGTCGACCCACCATCAGATAGGTCAGCTGCACTATTGTTATTAAATATGTACCATAGCAGGAGGTATAGGGGCTCTCCAAATACACAAAAATAGCTCTGCCTGATAATCTCCTGCACAAGGTAAATTACAATTTTCAATGAGAACCATTATCCATATAGATATGTATGCTACATTATGTAAAATGATGAAAATGATAAATTTAACTTACATTCCCAACATGCGCCTAGTATTGCGCGTTAACATGCACAACCATGGTGTTGGCATTATACTACACCCTAGGTATAGACATGTACTCTATAAATGAATAATAACATCCACGCATCTATTGAATCTTCATTTTCAGCTCATCAACTGTTCTCTCCCTCCCGAATATCCTGGACAGACAGTGTGCAATGTGGAAGCACTTATCTATAAGCACATCCCTATTAGATATGTTGCGGGATGGCACAACATTTATCAAATAAGTGATGAGAACACTTTCCTCTTGAGGGCTCCAGTGGGGATCATGAAATATACCATGTGTAGGCACATTACAAATTGATCGTGTCCCATTGGCTATTCCTGACATAGTATGTGATCATACTATTAATATCGTGAACCAAGAAATAAATGACAACCAATATTAAAATTTTAAACTGACCATGTCCATTCATCACGTGTGATACACAAAACTAACAATAATATGGAGTTGACCAGCTCATAAAGATATTATAGGGTATAGTCAGTCTGATATACATAATAATACGTTGCATAATACAACACGATCAAGATGATGTAGGTTGTCAATTTGGTGTGCGATCCGTACTAACTTGGCTCGTGTGAGGCAAGCCATGACATCTTGATAGCCTCGTGCCAATTCATCGGACAATAGCAGACCATAACCTGACAAGGCCAACTGTCGAACCCCTATCAATGCCACCGTCTGAGCCAACTAGCATATCTGTTCTAACTCTAGTAGATCAAGAATATGGGATATCAGGCCTAGATGATCCCTGTAATTGTAAAGAACTACATGATCCACCTGAACTTGATAGCATGCTTATGCATTTCTGCTGATCAACAATCGATCGTCATGTCTCTCGGGCGAGTGCGGGCAAGATACATTTCATTGTGGTGTGGCACGCGGTGTAAAGATCTCAGCTAGGAGGTTGTATCTAGTCTCTACATACAGCCAATAGTGCTCAGCAAGTTGGTACCTCTGCACACGCATTACAAAGATAATCTTGCTACAGAACCACATATAATTATACAAAATCATAACTTAGAGATGGTACTGCACACTATTCTGATCACTTGGAGCTTCGATCGCATGTGAGTAGGCACAAAAATATCATTGGTTGATGGCTCATAGAAGACATCCAAATTTTCAACGATGGCCCTCATTGTGTCATAGCGTTCCTTTAGGTCATCAAATTTCTCCCTAACAAATTTTATCGTGTATGGACGCTGAAAGTGCTTGCCAAGTTTGGTAGCTATATTAGGCATGCATATTTATACGTACAACTCATTTGTGAGTGAGTCCATTATGTTAGCGTCAAGAAGCATATGCATGAACCGCTCCTTGACGTCGAGGCCTTATATATTTGCTATGTCATTATTAGCACCATCTACCGATACATCTCGAGATGTGCCTACATAGTTTGGGAATCGTATCAAGAAGGAATGATACCTAAATATAATATATAAGAACCATGCGATGAGGCACAATCGAGTGGTCGAGTGACCTATACATACCAGATGTCTCCCCAGGTCCGGTGTCTGGCCATATGAAGCTGCCTGGGTTCCCAAGTGCAACGGGGCATGTAAAAAAATAATGTCTGTAGCTCTTCTCAGCTGTGGCCATATTGACATGTATGGCGCCGGCACTACATGCACATATAGGGGGATTATACCTACTCATCCTTTAGAAAAACCATAATAATTGTCTCATTGCAACTACTTCAAAATAATGAATACGATTATGCAGCGGGTACAACAAGATTATACAAAATAAAGATAATGCAGAGTAGCAAATGATAAGACACACAATTATGAGCTACACCCAATATTAGCACATGGCAATTATGAACACACAATTATGTTCAGTACATACTGAGAGATATAAATAAGTTCTGAAATAGAACAGGTGCATGAATACACATACAACCTATTATGTTGGCATTTCAAACTCAGTATAAACTCATTATTGCCTCTCGACCTACATCCATTATGCCATACCATCTCAAAATTCAGATTGTGCATGTATCTTCTGTTGGTTTGGTTGACCACGATGGTAGAAGGTCTCCTAATCGGGGTCAAGTTCATGATCTGGTGTTGCGAATATGCTGTCATCCTGACTAAACTTACAGATGAAATTATGCAATGCACAACATGCAATGACAATATCAGTTTGTCAGCCGATAATGTAGTTGGGCATACCCCCAAGCTAGAATTGGTAACCTCTTCTTAAGAATCCCGAAGGTACGTTCTATGGTATTCCTAAGTCAAGCGTAGTGATGGTTGGACAGCTCCCTTGGCCCACTGTATACAGGGGTACCATTAAATTGTTGGAGGTGGTATCAGGATTGTCTATATAGGGATAAGAAGCACATATAGTTCATGAAGCCAGCATCAACGAGGTAATATTTTCCTAAATAGGGAATCATTAATTTTTGTTGATAAATATTGGGTTGGAGTTGAATAATAAAAATATTATATGCCACAGATATATGAATATGTACAATTATTAGGATCGGTTCGTGATACCTGGTGGTGGAAATGGAAAGGCAAGGTCACTTTGGATGGCGTTTAGCAAGACCCGTGCATCATTCGCACTACCCTCCCAACATGCATACACATACATAAACATTTGGTCAAAGTTGGATATCGCTAGGACATTTTGAGAGACATTCCCTTTTCGGGAACAACATGCATTCTATCCACAGGTGGGTACCCAAGCACACACTAATGTGCCGTCAATAGCCCCTATAACACCCTACAAATCAAATGTGAGCAGTTCATGTACAATAACTCATTAAATGGATTGTGTAGTAAAAACTAATCCTTTAGCAATCTCATACTTGAAAATATGGGAAGAAATCGGGATTAGATTGAATTTGATTGGGCACCTCGTTAAAATTTGGGGGAGTTATGAGCTCAGGCACTAACAAATTTAGAGCCCTAATCACATAACATACATGGTGGTTGACCGTCTCCAATGAGTGTTGGAAATATTCCATGGTATTCATCTGTCTTTGATAATAGCCAACTGTTTGCACAAACATTGCAACCACTTCTGTTGGTGATACCCGACACTATTGCGTTTGAGGTAAAAGTCCACGACTGGTTAATTCATGCGCCAAGCCAATGAATGTGGGCTTCGTTATACACATGTTATCGTAGAATCGATCAGGATGGCCATCCATTATCTCGCCAACCCAATCCACCCCACGAAGCACCGATGTGTTAGATGGCATTTTGTCGACATATAGATTAGGCAACAAGACATCTCCGATGAATAATAGATCGTCATCTTCATCGGATACATCACTGCCAGGTGTGCCGGGTGATCCTTCGCTGAACTCTAGCTCATCATCATGTGGTGGCATTGAGCTCGATCCATTGGCCATCTATGTAAAGAAAGCAGGTATCACAAATAATATACAATATTTGTAAAGATATAGTACGGTGTCATGACATAGAAATCCATGGAAGATGCAATTAAATGCTACTAAGTTCGGTGATGATAATGTCATACATACCATTGGGCCATTAGTTAATGAAACAAAGAAGTACAAATCACATAGACAATCGATATAAGTACTTAAAAATGATAAATCATTGGGGGGACAGGGAAAATGGCATTTAGATTATATGCGCCTCTCTCTATCATCCAGTTGTCGGAAAAATGTCCTCATTATGGCACTCTAAAGAGAATTAATAGCCCTCCCAAACAGGTGGTCGGGTATGCCTTCTAGGTGACACAATGCCTGAACATACTTGAAAATAGACGATTGGGCTTTAGGCCTAATCCTCTTAGACTTTGCGTCTATCATGCCATCCCATTTGTTTAGGGCCTTCTCCAAGTGATCTTGCTGCTCTCTTACGTAGAGCTTCCTCTCTTTTCCTTGCCTCCGCTGGGATGAACCCTTCCCCTAAGTACTAGCAGTGTCATCGATGTCATCATAGGATAAAGCTGAATGTTTTGACCTACAAGTACTAACTCTGGTCATATTTTTGCTCCTATTACTATTACTGTCGATGGCTAGCTGCGGTATTATTGAAGATCTGGCATTGGATCCCAAAGCAACATTTTTCGAGAACATCTCAGTATAGTAATCGTAGCATGGTAAGCCGTGGTCTATCAAGGAGGCTTGATCCAAGTGCTCCTAAAACACCAAAAATAGCATTATTATACTAGTAGGTGATTAAAAGATTATAAATATTAAAACATAAGTATACCGCAAGCCAGTGGGCGATGCGATCCTCACTACGTGTGATCATGTTCTGCTCATGATCCCATCCGTATCCCATACTATTAGTTATCAGTGAATGAAAGATTCGCCACGATGCACGAAGTCTATTCCATTTTTGCTTAAGTTGTTTCACCAAGTAGGTAAATGCAGGTTGTACCTCTACATTCATCTTATGGAAAATCTTATTCCACGTGTACACTGAGAATGTGGTAGACAGAAGTTGACCAGCCTGGTATTCGTCATAGGCAAACTTGACCAACAATTTCTCATTAGTGAATGGTCATCGCACATATCCCGACCTACTATTAGCCCCCGATTGGGTATGGTATGATTCGTCAGCTCCAAATGCTGGGTTATAACCATGAGGATTCATCTATGAACGAATTTATCATGTGATGGTCCCACAAAGATTATATAGAATTCAAAGTGCGAAACATGTTATATAATGTGCAAGAAGACAATTAATATTGTCCATGTTAAGTGTGCAAATAACTTAAAACTACTCATATGAAATATTGTAATCAGTACCCCTCAATCTCAATAGTTAATTTTTATAATCCGTAATGTATTTATACATATTTGCAGATATATGTGTAAATTACATATAGAGGTGTTGTATGTATTATAATTAATGTAATGGTTAATTACAAATACCCTTCTAAGATTTTGTTCAATTACAACAAGGTCTACATATATCATGAAATTAAAATATATAATTTTCACCTATTTATCTTGAATTAATAAAGTATTTTATATTTTTTATCTTATTTTTAAATATATATTAGTTATTTAAATAATTTAATTGTTTTAGATATGAATATTATTTTAATAATTCATTTGGTTAAATTATTTCATATGTATTTATTATTTTAATATTATAGAACATGTAATTCAATTAATAAATATATTTTCCATTTAATAAAATTAAATCAATTAAATAATGTATATAAATTATTTTATATATTTTCAATTTAGTTAGTTTTTAGATTTTTATTATATTTTCATATATTAATTATTAGTATGTTAGATAATAGTTTTTTTATTAATAAATAAATTGAACTAACTATCATTATAATATTTTAGATGTGTCTTTATTTTAATATTACAGAATATATAATTTAAAATTATTCAAACTATAGTCATAAAAGATAATAGATTTTTATTTTATTTTCTAATATTTTACATATTATATTTCTTCTCAACTTAATATAATTAAAATATTTTATTAATACCTATTATTTTGATAAAACTAATCATTATAAAAGCTATTTTATGTAAGAGATGAATTTAATGTACATTTTTTTAATTTCTTACTTATTTTTCTTGTTAATTAATAAATAGTTTAATTAAACATAAACGAGATATATATTTAAATAATTAATAAAATATATTTCAATTTATTATGTGTAATTTAAATAATATTAAAATTTCATCCTTGTGGTATAAAAAAAATTAATGAATACGTTCAAGGGTAGTTTTATATTATAAATAATCATAACAATAACTATTGGATATTTTCAAATTTTCATGCAAACTTTTAGATGATGGCTGCTCTTTTTTTGGATGGAAACTAACAAATTCTAAAAAATGTAAAATGGAGCAAAACCTCATGGAGGATATTTGTAATTTCATCACACTTATGGATTTTTGCATAAATAGGCTAATTCTCAAAGGGAGTATTCGTAATTAACCCTTAATGTAAATATAGCACATATTTTATATGTACTATCAAATATATGTACATGTAATAATAAGCCAAATCATATGTGTAGCTAACCTATTCTTTAATGTGATTAACATTTTCATGATATAGTTTGCTTCTACTTTAGCTTATAATTTTTTAAGTCATTGTAATGGCTCATCCGGATTTATGATCCAATTTCTATATAGTTCTTTCATATACATTTACATGTATGGATTGACATTATGGGCCAATATTTGATTGATATAAAAATCATATAATATTATTTTTAATATAAATGGATTTCATAAAAAAAATTTTAGTGCACACAACTAAATACAAGGTGGTTTACATATAGATTTATGTGTTTTCATATTTTTTTCATCTTTTGTTTACATATGGATTTCTTCGTCATATTATTAACTTTTAATCATATATATATATATATATATATTTTTTTTATGTTATTTGACAAGCAAAATGTGAAAGTATACATTATGTGCCAAGGAAACTTTGTGAAGGTTCAATATATTTAATAAGCAAAAGTTTATAAAAACTTGAACACACTTTTATTCGAAAATGTGAAATTATTGGCTAAAAATGAAAATTCATAATTTAATATTCATCATACATGTTGCTCGTACTACAGATACTGCAAAGTATACACAATTAGTTCAGTCCATATACCATATTAAAGTAAGAATTGCAATGGATGATACAAAAAGAAAAAACGAAATAATAAATACACGCTAACTTTATAAATTCCAAATTACAAACAATAACATTTGTTAAAGGTATGTCCAAAGTTGTGGCCCTACAAATACATCTTATTCTCCTCTAATTATAAGTGAAAAAGGTCCTGCTCAACCATCGAGTCAAGAAAAAATTAGAAAAAATAATGTTTGATGGAAACTTGTAAGACCACACCAACATAATATGATGTGATTCAACTAAAAGCACCATCATATTTTTAGTTATCCACAATCACTCCCATCCACCCCAGCCATAGGGACATGTTAGGATGGCATGAAAGAAACATATATGCACAGTGATTTAACAGTGACAGAATGCAAGAGAGCCAACTCTGATTCAATTGGTAACTAAGTGCTAAAAAATGATTACCAAGAACTGGTTGACAGCCATGGCACACCAATGTTGTGCCATGGCCATGGACTTGGACTTGAAATATACCATGTGTGAACCAAACTAAATGTATAGTAAACATAACTAATTTAAACATCACACCCTGCACATTTGATAGTAAAATAAACTAAAAAAAGGATACAAAATATAGAATTCCCCGTTGAACAATTTTTGGACAAATGGACAGCAAATCACAGGGCAAATGGATAGTATCAGAAGATACAATTTAAAGTGACCAACGATATTCAGGGAGTGATTATGGCTGGATAGAAGTGAAGACACAAACTAGGGGACAGAACCAACCTAATCAAGATGTGGAAATGTGGACACTTAATATATGGACAAAACTGAAACATGGACAGCAACATGAGGTAGATGCAGAACATCACTACCACTTTGTAAAATAGCCCAACAAATACTTAAAAGTATTAAATCCTAAGTGGTCATCACAGGGAAATGACTTACATCTCCATTTTTGGAATGGAGAAACCCCAACAGTGATGTCAAATATTCTAATAGCTCAAACGGTGAAGATCATAGGGAAGAGCATATGCACAAGCACATAAAAACATTAAAAATACGTAATATACTAAACACCACATAAAAATTAACATGAAGAACATTGTTCAAAACAGAAGCCAATGTACAGAGCACAAAAGGGATTAAGCATCGTAAGTGCCGTAGGAATAACTTATTGATGAACTACAAGAACTTTTAATTGGGGAATGTATTACAGGTATGGACACGGCCTTGGACTTGGTAGTCGAGGTAGAGAAATTATCCTCATAAGAGCTTGTAGGAGTTGCTGATTTGGCATGGCTTAATTAACTATACAAAATGCTAGAAGATGTGAATTTAAAGGCTGTGTGAATATACATTCTTTGTACCTGCCGTTTTGGAGAGGGTTTGAGGGATTAGAGGTATGTAGGTAGACTTTACACTGACAGTTGAGAGATACAAAAGTAGTTTACTAAGCGAAAAGCAATATGAGAAAGAGAACTTTTTCAAATGCCATATGTGGGGTGTGTGAATGTGTGGGAGTGGGAACTACTAGAGGAGGAAGACATGTATTTATAGATAGACTCATGTTAAAGGGTAATAGTGTGCTGGTAAATGATGAAGTAGCAAGCTTTGCATCATGATATGACTAATCTGACAGGAAAACATGAAGTGCAGGATATAAGAACAAATTAGGGAAGAAAACATGGAACATAATTACATAACATAGCATGCCAGTAATCCAAGAAACTCAAAGGCTATAGCCTTAATGACAATAAACCAAGACTACCACATAGTAACATAAGCCAAACAAGGTTCACATGCATACAAAACAAAAGTAGATTCTGACAACTATAGCAACAATCATATTTGAAAAATAGTGCAATAACCTCAAGTAAAAGAAAAATATAGCCCTATGTTGATCAAAAAATGAGGACAGACAACCCTCCATTCAAACTAATACAACATATTAGAGTCACAAAGGAATAAATTATTGCCTAGAAGTGAATCCAAACATAAAGAAGCATCATTATCAACCCTCAACAACCCATAAAAGAAAACTCCATGCCTTATAGTTTCTAAAGAAAAAATCCAAATGCTCAGGATAATACAACTAAAATTCTCAGATAAGCCCCCAATACGCAGGCCCAATATCAAAGGTAAATGAAACAGCAATCGAACACTAAAAATACGCACATTGCCATTAGTAATAAAAGGAGTACCATGTTTTACCAATAAATAGAAGCACAAATTCATCGAGCCATCACAAAGGAGGGGGGAAAACAAACACAAATAAAATCTGACATGTACTCCTAGATTTAAAGCTAACAAATGTGAAAGAAACATTAGCAGGACATGCATACATGAACACATATTGCAAAGCATGAACGCCAGACATAAGCAAACATTAATTCAACCCCCAAACAAAACAATAGACTATGAATGAGGCCAGTCTTACGAATCCAAACCGTTAACTACACTAACCACATCGCACATGATAAAAAATCATTGCAAGTTTTCAACTCCCAAAAACCCTCGACTAAAATATGGGAAAAAGTTGTTATATACATACATCAATTGCAACTGAGTTAAATACCTCCATCGACTCAAGCGAAAAGCACAAATAGGGACCAGAAAAACCCACACACGTCATTTTCATTCATCATTTTTTCTGGCCATAAAACGGATGGAATCTCAACATTTGTGAAGAGTAGTGTGCAAAAACAGTAGATTGGGAAGGGGAGAAATGATTGTAAGCATTGAGAGAGGACCGTGATTGTGACTGTGGGGAAAGGGGAGAAAGCTTGTGTGAGTGTGGAGAGAAGAATTTTGGGGAAGGGGAGAAAGGGTTGTGCGAGCGTGGAGATTAGTGAGCATGGAGAGTAGAGAGAAGAATCTGGGGAAGGAAGAAGCATGTAGAGAAGGAGAGAAGAAAGGGGAGGGAGATAGAAGGCTGGGGGGGGGGAGTCAGGCATTGGGGAATGTAAAATAAAAGATCAATCTTGTGAATACGGGGAAAGGTAAAAGGTTTTTTGGGAACATTACTGTAGAAGAAAAGAAAAAAAATGGCTTGTATGTCTGGGAGCATTCTCCCGAAGCAAGCCTGTTCTGGGAGAATGCTCCCAAACAAGGCGTAAAGTTATATTAATTATTGAAGGTTACCATATTTATATCTAGAGCTTATAAACAGTTTAAATGAATATTTATTTAACAAACTAAAAGCTGACTAAGTTAACTAACTAAAATCTAACTAAGATTGTTAATAACCAATTAATAGATTGTCATAATTAGCTCAAACTAATGTTTGAGCGTCAACCCTAAAACTCCTCCTTAAGATGGATTATGGACATTTTAACATCCATTTTAGAGAAAAGTGGAAATAATAAAAATGAAGATAGCGCTTTAGCAAGTGCTTAGTAGTTTTGAAATAAGGCTTCCGTAGATGGAAATTTTTGGTAGTAAAGCACCATAAGTAGCAATCAGCTTGAGTTTAGGATCCTTGGGCAATTGTGCTTGTTTACTTACTAGGTAACTTGTGACTTCAAGCAGCAATACTGGATCACGTCTTAGATTAAGAAATTAATGGTCAGGAAGGAAAGTGACTGTGAGTAAATAATCTATAGTAAGTGCACTGACAGAAAACAAGTTGAAGTTGAATCAAGGTACATGTAGCACATTTGCGAGAGTGAGATTTGGATTGAGCTTAACATGGCCAATGAAACTGATTGCAATGCTAGTTTCGTTTAGAAGAGTGACTTGTGAATATTGAATTAGAGGTACGGACGTGGAAACGGAAGCATTGAAGCATATGTTTCTGGAAGCTCCACAATCAAATATCCAAATTGTAAAGGAATGAGAACTTGAGTTGGATGAGACAAATTAGGCATGTATTGTAGCGTAAGATATGAAAGGAGTAGCTTTTTCAGTGGTTTTGAAGGAAAAGATTAAGTGATTTGAGCATATGTTCGTGATGTGTTGGTACTATGTACTACTAGGTTTTTGAAAGAAATCTCTCCATTGGCTTCATTTGAATTGGTAGAAACTTGATTGACAACAGAAGTGTGAATATGAGTGGATGGATAACAGCTTTGTGGCTTTGTTTGATCTAGTGACATAGCCATCAAATTTGTAACACTTGTTAAAAAAAAACAAAAAAAAGCACGTTTTGAGAGAATTTTTCAAGTGAAAAATTCCTTCCAAAATATCCGAAGGAACACTACCAGAAATTTGATCGGATGGTAATTTGATGAAAATCCATCCCAGCAAATTTTCGAAGAAACACTAAGGTGAAGACATTTACACCTGAAAGTCAGCTGAAAAAATTTTCCAGTAGAATTTTAAGATGGAACATCAGCAAGGAAAGACATTAGGCTTATCTCCAATGAAAAATACATCTAAGAACTTTTTCAGAAATATTATCTAACTGACTTTCAGTTGGATTATCGGCTTGAGAAAAGCCTTATTTTTACCATTTACATATGTCAACTTTTGAATATCATCTAAAATTATGTGGGACTATTTTTTTGTTGTTGTTTTTAGGAAGATTTCAGATGGATATTCCTTTGAAATTTAGTTAACTTACTTTTTAAGTATAATCTAATTTTAGTTTCAAAAGGAATTTCTGTTGGAATTTCTTTGAAAACCATAATTAAAATAACAGGTGTGCATTATTTCTTGTTCTCCATTTCTTTCTTCTCCTCACTTATATATTGTCTCTCCCTCTCCCTTTGCTTACTACAACTATTAAAGGCCTCCATTGCTGCCACCCCTCGTTTGTTTTTCTCGCTATTGCTGCTCACAACCCTCCGTCCTCATGCACTCTTCAGACGCCACCGATGCCTTTCCATCGTTTATATTCTGCCATTTCATCATCAACTTTTCAGTATAGAACTTTGCCGCTTTTCGGATTTTGTTTTATAAAACTTGCTGGATTTTAAATTTAGTCCCATGTATTTCATAAAAGTGCCACATTTAGTTCAGTTTCATTAGAAATTCATGATTTGGCGGAACTAGTGTATAATATACTGGAAAGATGACATTGCATGCCTAATCCGATGCTACCACACTTTCCTTCACGTCACATCATCAATTCTAGCAAAATTACGAATTTTCGATAAAATCAGACTAAATATAATAACTTTATGAAACAAGAAGGACTAAATTTAAAATAGATAAGTTATAGAATAAAATTTCGAGGTGGGCAAAGCTAGATACCAAAGTTCAAGTTTGCCATATATATATTGTCAAAGGACAATGTGGTATTTTTCACTCCACACATTCTCGACTACGCTTGATGGCGCGCCGTGCTCCTGGCCAATATTGATTTGTATGGATAGTTCAAGGGGTCTAAGTTATTCGGTTACTAGTTTGAGTAATAATTAAAGAGGCCAAAGCAGTTCAAAATTATAATTTAAGTGGGGTTGAGGGATCCGATTAGTGGCTGAAGAGGCAGATATTACAAACTATTGTTGTTAAGGTGTCCAGTGACTCGATAATAATTGAAGAGGCCAAATTGATGTAGGATTATAGTTTAAAGGAGGGTCGAATGATTATTTGAAACATGTTTATAACTTTAGCTTGGGTAGATCCAAATGAACTTAAGCCATGTTCATCCAAGTGGGCTTAGTGCCAAGCATACTAGTTCAATGAGTAGTGGTAAATGGGTGGGTTGGGTTGGTTATGGATTGAGTGATTATGGGTTGAGCTTAAAATGGGTTTATATTTATGGGTTGAAAATGGATTGAATCGGATTTGGGCGGGTCAAATACAAAAAAGGAAAAAGAAATATAAATTTTTTACTAAATATATTGTTAAATTATTTTATTAAATTATAATATTTTTATCTTTATTTGACATGTATTAATTAATTATTATCAAATCCTTGTTAATCACATAAAATCAAATCAAATTATGTAGATGCATAATTTACTTATTATTTTATAATATTTATATTTTTTATTTTATTAAAAAATAACAATCTTGCTCAATAAATAAAACACAAGTATTTAAAATATTTTAAATTTTTAGTACAAAATATTTGCATTGTACCTAACAAAATATTTATTGTATTAGTCGTATTTATTATTTATTTTTTACTTTTTATATTTAGTCAATATTTGCAAAAGTACTACTTATTTTATTTTTAATTTTTTCAATCTAGTCCATTATCGTTTATCACAATGATTAAATTCAAATTTGATTTAACATAAAAGTATTACTATCAATTTAAAATAATTAAAATATGCATATATCTTGAAAAATATGTCTTTTTTAAGAATAAAAAATATAAAACATTTAAATTTAAATTCTTATATCTACCTAAATTATTATTTTTAAATAAAAAAACTCAAAAAATATTGAAATATAGTTTTTTTTTATTTTAAAAATATTATAACTAAAAATGAAAATAAAGTCGGGGCCCTTTCTTCATGTTGAGGCAAAGGAAATGAAATGGACGATCGCAATCTGTCCTCACACATGTTACCACTAGACAATAAATTTATTGTGTTTACATATTTATACTTTGGCAATTCTTAAAAATTGAAAAAATAAAAAAGAAAAATAATTTTTTATTTATTTTCATATTTCAAGGTTGAAGAGAATATGAGGGCTATAAAATTAACTGACTAAATTTTTTTTGTAAAACATTAGAGTTTATAAATGAAATAATGATATCATCAATTTTTAGATCATAATCTCAAGTAAAAAGTTACTTGATTAATTCATTCGAATTAAGTTAATAAATTAATATTTTAAAATTAAATGAGGTGGATAAATGGTAAATGATTAGTCGGTGATATATAATTTATCTAATTTTTAATTAATTATTTTTTTTTATTTTTAGAGTGTTATAGAAATGAAAATAAAGTAGTGTGTGATCTTAGAAGAATGAGAGAATGGAAAAATAATTTTGGAGTAAAAATTGGGTTGAATTATTTAGAAACCACATTCAATCCATTTTAAACCCATTTACATTTAAAATCTATTTCAACCCATATTCAACCTACTAAAATTCAATCTAATCCAAATCCAATTAAATTATTTTAAACTCAACCCAACCCAACCCAACCCAACCTAAAGTGATTGGGTTGGAATCATGGCTTTGGAACCAATTTGCCCCCTAGTTATATCCTTTATTACAAATTGTACTTCCTAATTACTTGAATGTGAGAATTTCAAAATTCTTTGACTAACTAAACCAAAAAAATTTATATGATATTCGAGGTTTCAGGAATAAGATGCAAACATATTTAGACTACAAATTAAAAAAGATGTTCTGTATACAATTGACAAGGAATCTTTTGATTTTTTTGGCAGACAATTGTCACAATATTCTCATAAATATCTTTTCTTTCTCAATTCTATACTTAATTTCTTTTATTTCTTCTTAGTTTTTTTAGTATTTTTTCTTCATTTATGGGTCCCCAAGATTTCATGTTATAGGTATATTATCTAATAACATAAATACATATGGGTCGTAATATGGATGGCAAATAGGTGGATTGAATTGACTTTATTTTGAGCATATGTGAGTTTAGTTTAAAATGGATTGAATTCAAAATGGGTTAAGAAAGTGGGTTGAAGGTGAGTTGAATTCAAAGTGGATTGAGTTGTGGGTTAGATTGGATTCAAAATGAATCCAATGCAAAACAAAAAAATTCATTTATTTTACTTATTCAAAAAATTAACTCAAAAGATAATAGTTAATATTAATATATTTTTTGTACTCTATTCAATATATAATTTTACAATAGAATAAGATAATTTATTAAAATATGTGGTTATTTTTATTAATCCTTTTTATAATATTCAATTACATTAAAAATTAATTATGAGTATTACTTATTTTGTAACAAAGCTAGTAATTAAAAAAAATCATAATTGTTAGCTGTATGTCAAATTTTTAATTATGAATGTATTAGTTTTGATTAACTTTTCAAAAATTAAATTGCACGTACATCTTACTATTGGCAATTTGGCATGTAATTAAATTGCATGTACATCTTACTATTGCTAAGCAATAAATATTTTGAAGTAATAGACACAATTTTTGTTTGACTTCAAGATATTATTCATATGATAAAACTTATATGTTCAAAGTGTAAGGCTTAAGTTTCAGTTTTAAAATAACTAGTAATCCAAAAGTACAAATCTTTAAGAAAATAAAAAAGTAAAAATAATATAGATTTTTTATTATTAATTCAAAATTATTTTTTTAGATTTATTAAATTTTACTTAAATTGTTTAAGTGGACCCATTTTAACCAACTTAAATCAACTTTAAACCCAAATGTAAGAAAATCCACCTAAACCCAACCCACTGGAACCAATTTCTAAAATTTTGAGGCCCGACTTAATCCAAAATCCTATGGGTTGGATTCCGCCCATGGACTCTAACTCAAATTACCACCCATATGCCATATATATTCATTATATAATGTACGATCTCTCCAAGAGAAATGAAAAAGAAAAAGATCACACTAATGTAAAAATAATACTATTAAATGTAATGTGCATAAGCTCATTGAAATTATACATCTCCTTGATAATCTCAGTGCTCATCTTCTTTTTTCTCCCCTTGATTGCAATTAATTCCCTACGTAAATAATCCATTAGATGACTAATTCGTCTTTCATCGTTACTTTGACATTTGGGTAATGGAGTTCAGTGTTGGATTTATTAGAACTAAGAAAATTGAGCTCTTTATGATTATGTGTCAAACGCCTAAATTAAATTCTGCCATCTTGTTCCATCTATAGTTAAGTTCAATAAACTTACATATCTCAGAAAGGAGTAGTACAATATTTAGAAATCAAATTTTCGGCTATTATACATTTGATATTAAAATTAGTCAAATGATGCATATACTATCATGTTAATCTGTAACTTTTATTTACAAAATGTTAGTAGTTAGTCGAACAAGCAAATGTGGAAGCCAACTAAAATTGATGCATTTTAAGAAAAAAGTATTAAACATCACTCCTATTAAAGGAAAATTAATGAATCATTATTATCTTCAAACATATTGTCTATTCAATTCTACACCTTAATTTTAGGCTAAATTTTTGGTTTTTACTTATAGCGAAGATTGACTAATGTATAAATACATGATCAATGAAAGAAGTTTAGTGTGTCCTTTCCACGACAATCTCAAAACCTCTTTATGATGTCAAGAGCCAGTAGCTCTAATGAGTCTCTTAGTTCTGGTATCTCTTCACTGGCAACCAACCTTGACAATCTTGATTCCAGCTAAGAAAAATTCCACCAAAAACGATGCACCAAGCACGGAGGAGTAGAGTGAAAGCCCTCAATTTGCAGCAGCTGGGCTTTCAGACCATTTCCAAAGTTGAATTTACAAGTTATTAGTAAATATTCCAAAGAGAAGATCTATAGGGAAGTGGAGAAGCAAACAAGACGCCACCAAAATACAATAGTAGAAGCAAGGTTGGATTTAACACCCACCTTTCTTTTGTTGTTAGCTCAACTCTTCTCTCCATTCATGTTTATGTTTGTTAAGAGATTATTTGAATTTTCTTAGTTGAGTTTCATTAGTGTATTGTCTTAGGAGACAAATTGTGAGGAAGAAGTAAATTAAAGCAAAATCATGAGTACTGGTGCATTGAGGGGGAGGAGGTGATTTTTCTTTTCTTCGATTGATATTTTTATTGCATGACAAAAGAAAAAAATGCCAAAGCTGGTAGAATGCGTAATGAACTAGTCAAAGCTTCTGTAGCTGGATGGAAGTTGCCCTAGAAATGTTGTTGAGTATATATTTATTCAGTCAAGGAAATTATACTTAGTTGATCGGTTTCTATTTTCCCTTATTCCTCCTTTTTTTCACTTGAATAGGTTAGGATCCTAGAGAGCAACTAGGACAAAAATATAAGCCAACAAGCAAGCAAATAGGATGTGGAACAATGTGAGTTTTCTTTCTTTGTGTTTTTGTGTAACATGTTCATATAATCATTTGACTGTCTAAGCTATTTTCTCTCTCACTTTATGTAAAAAAATTGATATTGTTTATACATAATATTTTCTCTACATTTCTTTGTGACTTTGTTAGGGTACACTAAAGGGTAAAAGTAAAATCAAAGCACTAGGCGACTAGATGAAGCTCCACAAATTTAGGTCTAGCTGGAAAGGTGTGAAGAAATAGATTACTGAGAACTCCATTTTCAAGCTGCTCCTTCACATAGGACCTCGACAACGTTGAAGAGGTATGATTAGTCTTTCAGCATATGCTTATGATTTAGAAAGAAAAAAAAATATTTGAATTTAAGGAACACTATGTGTCTTTCTGCAACAAGAAATTGGCAAAAGTTTTAGGGTTGGAAATAGAGGAACATTTGTGGTTGTAGATGCTAGGGAGAGCACATATTTTCTTATGATTATATAATGAGACATCTCATAAAAAACACAAAAAGGGAATAGTTGTTAGAATATCTAAAATCACTTAAGTAAAAACTATATCGAATAAGTATTACTTTTTTTATATTGTTGTCACCTATATGTTCAACATCTTTTTTTCCAACTAAGGAAAACATATTTATATATAGATTTTGTAAGTTTGCTAAGAATATGACAGTTGGATGGCTTAAATTGGGGCAAGGCAATGCATGACTTTGTGATGGCTAGAATTACTAACGCTTCTGAAGTTTTGAATAAAACATTACAATACTAGTACTTACTATAATAGTGTCAACATTATTGAAGTGAACTTTTAGCAATTTAGGCTAGGGCAAAAAAATAATTTCATTATATTTTTATTTATTTTTATCCTAATCAAGTGCTTTTATATATAAAATTGACTATGTTAAAAATTTATTGAATATAAGTTTGTACTTTAATTTTTCATTGACTTGATAGTTTCTAATTTCATCGGTGAGATGGGAGCTGTGCGTTCAGAGTAAGCGCAAAACTAGTTGAATAAAATGTTCAAGGTTTGTCTTTGATATATCATTTTCGACTTGCCCAACAAAAGCAATTTAACTAACAATAATGCTTTCTTTAATTGAAGAAAAGCAAACATGAGAATACAATGAGATTGGGTGACATGAGTGAAAGAATTAAATTTTGATCTTGAAATGTGATCTCAACAAGCCCAACAAAGCAATTAACTAATACTAATGTTTTCTTTGTTTGAAGGAGCATGTCATTGATAATGTTTTGAGGTTTCATAAGAAAAATTTTTCATAATGAAAAGGTTTGACTTTTACTCTGATTTATTTTACTAGGTTGAACTTTCAATGATGCCATGCCAAGGATCCATGTGCTCTAGTTTGATGTTTATTCTTCTACAAGTGAAGAAACAAAAATCATTTTTGATGCAAGATAATAATTTTCCTGGTTTTCACAACACTTTAGTGAATGTTTATATGACAAACTATGGGGAAACATTTCCCCAACATGATTTGCGGTCACGCTATGTGTTCGAGAATCTACTTTTAACTTTCAAGAATATGATTTTGTGAAAATTGTGAAAGAGGTTAAGTGATGCATGAACATTACAAGCTAGAAAAGCTTGAGAGCTTTTTTTTTTTTTTTTCTTAGCCAATGATTTTTCATGAATAATATAATGATAGTGTAAAGTACTAAATTCACTACTTGTATTGTTTTTACGGAAATGATTTCAGTTCAATCGACTACTTGAAACTTCATTTCTATAGGATAATAAAGAGGCGCACCCCCTTTACATGTGGCTTGTAGATGCTACGAAAGAGCATACATATTCTTGTAGTTTTATAATGAGATATTTTGAAAAACATCATGGAGAAGGAATAGCAGTTAGAATGTCTAAAATTTTTAAAGAACAAACTATACAAAATAAGCACAGCATTTATAGACTTCTTGTCACCTATATGTTCAATGTTCATTTTTTTTCCATTTGAAAACAACATATTTATGTATAGATCTTTTGAGTTTGCTAGGAATATTTTTTTCATCTAAAGATAACATGTTTATGTATAGATTTTTTGAGTTTGCTAAGAATATTTTTTTCCATCTAAAGATTACAGATTTAAGTATAAGTTTTATTAGTTTGCTAAGAACATGACATGGTTGGATGGCTTAAATTAGGGCCAGGCAAATATGATCTTGTGTTACTACTGGTATTATTTTTGTAGAGAGACCACACATCTTCCAATGATTATATGATGAGACATCTCGAAAAGAATACAAAAATAGAATAGTTGTTAAAATAGCTAAAATCTTTAAAGTAAAAATTGTATAGAATAATATGAATTTTTTAGACTATGCTCACCTATTTTTTCATTATATTTTTGTTTTTTCCGGCTAGTGATAACATATTTATTTATTGGTTTTGTGAGTTTACTAAGAGTAGGAAATGATTGGGTGGCTTAAATTAGGGCAAGGCAATGTATAATTTTGTAATGACCAGAATTGCTAATGTTGCTCAAGTCATGAATAAAACACGATAATGTTATGAGTAATTTCTACAATAAGTGTCAACCATTCTTGAAGGTGTTTCAAACTTGTTTGGTAGTTTAGATATGAAGGACAAATTATTTTATGATACTTTTATTTTTTTTATCATGATCAAGTGCTTTTATAAGGAAAGTTGGTTGTGATGAAGTTGGAAGTTATTGAAATTATTGAAAATAAAGATCCTTGAATTTTGTTGTCTAAAAGTGCGATGGTAGGAAAGTACATAACCTATTGTAAGCTTGTGGAAAAAAATAAAGGACAATTAGGTGTTATTAAATAAGTAGTTAATGATTTTTTTTTCTTTTTCATTTAACTCACAATGGTGTGACTAAGTTTCATTCTTTTCTAGATCAATAGTATCCACCTTATTAACCAGCCAAATAAGTTTCAAAATCAAATATTCCAAGGGCAAAGTAAATTGAAGAACCAAATACATCATCAATGCAAGAAGTTGAAAAATCAAACTAAACACTAATTCACTAGTCGTGGAGGATTTTGTGATTAGAACAAAATTTGCTCTACTATATAGATGTGTAAAGATATTAACTATTTTGTTAGAAGACACTCTATTAGTAGTGAAATATAGTTACCATTTTTCATATTTCTTAATGCGAGACAAACTCTTTGTTCACACAAATTTCGTTGTCTGCAAAATTAAATCACAAGACAAAGAAAATAATGGACAAATTAAATTTATATAAAGAAAATATATGAGAATTACAATTTATCAGAGAAAAATATAAATTCCCTAACAAAACTAATCCCCTAATTCTTCTCCCAATATATATATGATCCAAGGGTTTAAAACTTGTTCTTAGATATATGGTGTAGTATCCCTTGATTTGGTAAAAGATACTACGAAATATTTTTAAAACCCGAACCTTGACTCTGAGATCAAATGACTTGATGACTTGATGCTTTGAAGAGGTATAGGATCTTTGCGGTAGCAATACGTCGTCGCAGCAAGAACTTGAAGCTTAAAAACTTGAGTCTTGGGCTTGAGAATATATGAATATGTATATTTGTGAATATGTCCATATGAGTCGCTAGTCATCCCTTTATATAGGTATTCAGCAGGAGACTCTAAAATAACTTGAACACATTTGATAATTATTTCTTTGATGCACATATTAAAAGATAATATCAAATATTCTTGACTTGATTGGTCCACGTACATGGATGTGCCACGTGTCCCAACTTGATTAGCTTGAGATTCCTAGGTCACCAGATTTGATTTGATTGACATGATACATCTCCATCTTAACACTTGTCAATATTTGCTTTGTATAACATAAATATTAGAATATTAATTAAAATTAACTATTTATTATTTGAAATTTTATTTAATTAATTCCAATATATAAATAGAAAATTTTAAATAATAACTAATATATTATTTACACATGTCATTTTTTAATTGGCTCAAAAATTAAGCCGTCTACACTCTTCAACAAGGATGGTGTTATCTGGTCAACTAGATTTATGGTTGTTTTTCCTTAGTGAGTTTTCTAATGGTTACCTTTAGAAGCACGTGAAAAGTTGAAAAATCTCAAAAGGATTCAACTAAGATATGATTTTATATAAGCTTGTACTTTAATTATTCATTGACTTAATAGTTTCTAATTTTGTGTTAGGATGGAAGCTGTGCTTTCAGAGCAAGTGCAAAAGTAAAGATAAGATGTCCAAGGTTTGTCTTTGATACATCATTTCAACCTTGCCTAGCAAAAGGAATTTTACCTAGTAATAATGCTTTCTTTGACGAAAGGAAAGAAAATATGAGAATATTATGAGACTGCACGAGATCAGTGAAGCAATTAAAACTTAATCATGATATATTTTTTCAATATACTCAACAAAGCAATTATTTATTGCTAGTATTTTTTGCTTGAAAGAGCTTGTCGATAATAATGTCTTGAGGTTTTATAAGAAAAGTTTTAATGATGAAGAGGTTTGATTTTTATTCCTATCTATTTTGAATTTAAATGATATTATGCCATGGATCCATGTGATCTAGTTTGATATTTGTTCATCTATAGGTGAATGAGTGGAAATCATATTTTATGCAAGATGATAATTTTCTTAGTTTTCAAAATAATTCAATAAATATGTTGTATGACAACCCACTCAAAAACATTCTCCCAATCTAATTTCATGGTCATGCCTTGCATTGGAGAATTTACTTCTAGTTTTCAAGAATCTAATTCTACGAAAATTGTGAAATAGGTGAAAGTGATGCATAGACATGATAAGCTAGAATTGGTTGAGAGATTTGTCTTTAATTTTTTTCTTTAACCATTCATTTTCCACAAACAACATAATGGTGGTCTAAAGTACTAAAATTTGTTGCTTGTATTTATATATATACAATTGGAGTTCAATTAAATCGACTAATCCGAACTTCCATTTCTACAGAATAATGTACACCCCTTTCAACTGTGGTAGTAGATGTAAGGGGACCACCCATCTCCCTATTATTATATAATGAGATATCTTGAAAAGAACACGAAAACCAAATGGTAGTTAGATTATCTAAATTAAATCTTTGAAATAAAACTATACATAATAAGTTTGATTTTTTTTAGACTTGCTGTCACTGGTGTGTTTAACATCCTTTTTTTTTCCATCTAAAGATAACAGATTTAAGTATAGATTTTGGTAGTTTCCATCTATAGATTTTGTTAGTGGAAATTTCAATTCTCTAAACCCTAGAAATAAATTTCTTCTCATAGAAAACTTCCTTTTCCCCAAACCAAGAAATCAACTTCCAATGAAATCAGGTTATTAGGAAAGAAAAGTTTCTTCTCCGACATTTTTTTTCCAACGGTGCATCAATTCATGTCTCAAGATGTTTGAGATTTTCTTTGATTAGGCTTCAATTCCACAGTATTATTTTTTCAAGTCCTACTTTCATGGTCATCTTGATTTAGTTTTTCATTTTTCAATTTCATTGATAAAATTTTAATATTATATGGGTTTTCTTTTTGCCATGTGTATTTTCAGTGTTTGGAACATAATGCATTTTTCTAACAAATCCATTATAGAACTTACCTTAAACTAAAATCTTTACTTTAGTGTCAGCCTTGTGGATTCAGATTTCACATATCCCACTTTCTTTTTCCTAAACCAAGAAATCAGCTTCCAAAGATATCAGATTATTAGCAAAGAAAAGTTTTTTCTCCAACATTTTTATCTAGCAGATTATCAATTCATGCCTCAGGCTCTAGAACTGCATCAGTTGATACCTCAGGACATTTGGGATTCTCTTCTACTAGGCTCCAATTCCTTACTATTTGGTATTACTTTCTCAAATCCCACTCTCATGGTCCTCTTGATTTAGTTTTGCATTTTTCAATTTCACTAATAACATTTTAATACTATATGGAATTTTTTTTTTGCGCATGTATTTTTAGTGTTTAGAACATAACGTATTTTTGTAACAAATTCATCATAGGACTTTCCTTGAACTAAAATCTTTACTTTTGTACCAACATTATGGATTTAGATTCACATACCCCATGATTGTGCTTTTCTCTATACAAGGTCTAAGCCTTCCACTAGTAATTTCTCCTATGTTCTGTCTAGTCTCATCTTGAATCTCATCATGACTTCTAGCAGGTGGACTAGTAGAAAAAGTGTTGTATCATTTATTAAACATAGGTCTTTAGAATTATGTTTCTTGTTCTAATTTACATTTGCTTGACACAAGCCAGCAGGAGAGCAAATATAATTAATATTATTTCCCAACTTGATACTATTGATGTTATTTTTTTAGCATGAACAGTCATTTTATTAAAATGAAATCAAAGATTATTAATATAATTTGAGACTTATTTGATATTTTTTAATTATTGGTTGAATATTGAATAGGATTAAAAAAATTAAAAAAAAATTCATGCTGAAATGAAAAAAATATGAGAAATGAAAAAATTAATTGCAAAAAATGAGAATAAAAAACCAATTAAAAGTTGAATGCAAAAGTAAAAGGTTAGCAAAATATTTACGATGGTTAAAACTGCTGCAAAAGAAAATTTTTTGCAGTGGTTTCGTAATCGCCGAACAAATATACAATAAAATAAAAATATTTGTGGCGCTTATAACCATTGCAAATATATCCTTAAAAAAATAATCTTTTGTGGCAAAAAATCAAAAATATAGTAGCAACGATTTATGATCACTACCAAATTTATACTTAGGAAAAATTATAGATTCATGGTGGTTGACCACCGCCATAGAATACTAAAAGAAACCACTACGATATATTTGTAACGGTCATTCCAGCGGTTTGCTAGGGCCATCAGTAAACAATCTGTCGATGCTTGACCTAACAATGGTTTATAAACTGCTAAAGCATGCAATTTAACCACCATACAATGCCAATAAGAATCGCCGCTAAAGGCCATGTTTTATGTAGTGATCCTATCAAGCAAATAATTTGGAAAACCCAATTTGAGCACCAAATTTACTTTGCAATATAAATAGGTTAAAATATTTACCATTTTGTTGAGAGATACTCTTTCGGTAATAAACTATAGTTCCATTTTCTCATATTTTCTACTACGAGATAAACTCTTTAACAAGAATAGTGTTATTTGGATGGTTAGATTTATGGCTGTCCTTCTTTAGTGAGTTCTCTAATTTTATCTTTTCAAATTTTTCTTAAGTTGGGTTGCCTTTCATTGCAGTTGCACAAAGAAGCATGTCGACTAATGAAAAATCTCAAAAGGATTCAATTAAGATCTGATTTAATATATATTTGTACTTTAATTTTTTTATTGATTTGATTGTTTCTAATTTCTACATTGGGATGGAAGCTACGTTTTCATAGAAAGTACAAAAGCAGATGGGTGAGATGCCTTAAGTTTTTCTTTGATACATCATTTTAACTTGCCAACAAAAGGAATTTAGACTAATAGTAATGCGTTCTTAGATCAAATGAAAGCACACATGAGAATAATATGAACCTGCATGAGATAAGAGAAATAGTTAAGGTTTGATCTTTGTGCATTCTTTCAACATGCCCACCAAAACAACTAACTAATGCTAACATTTTCTTTGTTTGATGGCACAAGTTATTGATAATGTTTTGAGGTTTCATAGCAAAGGTTTTAATAATGAAGGTGTTTGATTTTTATCTTGATTGATTTTGCTAGTTAAAATTTTCAATAATATCATGTCATGTATCCATATGGCCTAGTTTGATGTTTGTTATTTTATAGGTGAAGGGGTTGAAATCATTTTTTGTGCAAGGTGATAATTTTCTTTGTTCTCACAACACTTTAGTGAATATTTTGCTTGACAATCCACTCAAAAGCATTGCTTGAACTTGATTTTGCAGTCGTGCTATGTGTTTGATAATCTACTACTAGCTTTCAACAATGTGATTCTGTGAAAATTGTGAAAAAATGTGAATGTGATGTATGAACATAATAAGTTAGAAGTGCTTGAGAGTTTTTCTTTTATATTTTTCTTTAATGATTTCCATGAAAAAGATAATTGTAGTTTAAAATATTAAGGTTTACTAGTCCTATTATTTTTATTGAAAATTAGAGTTCAATTCAATTGACTACTCTAAACTTTCATTTTTATAGGATAACTAAGAGGTACACCCCTTTCACTTGTGGCTGTAGATGCTAAGGGAGACCACACATCTTCTTGTGATTGAATAGTGAGACGAAAGGTGCACAAGAAAAGAATAGTTGTTAGAATATCCATATAGAGTAAGTATGACTTTTTTAGACTTGTTGTCACCTATACGTTCAACATTCTTTTTTTTTCCATCTAAAGACAACAAATTTATGTGTAGGTTTTATGAGTTTGTTCATAACCATTTTTCATCTAAATATTACAGATTTATATATAGATTTTGTGAGTTTGCTAAGAAAATGACATGGTTGGATGATTTAAATTGGGGCAAGGCAATGTATGATCTTGTGGTGGCTGGAATTACTAATGTTGTTGAAGTCCTAAATAAAACATGGCAATGCGATGAGTACTTTTTGCGATAATGCCAACTACCCTTGGAGGTAAACTTGTCTAGCAATTTAGAATCAAGCGACTAATTTTTTTCATGATACTTTTATTTTTTTTCATTCCTAGTCAAGTGCTTTTATATAGAAAGTTAACTGTGTTGAAGCCGAAAGTTATTGAGAATAGGAAAAATAATAATTCTTTAATTTTGTTGTATAAAACTGGTGATGGTAGGAAAGTGCATGATTTGTTGTATGCTTGTAGAAAAATTAATGACAATTAGGTGTTATCAAATGGGTATTTAATGAATTTTTTTATTTAACTTGCGAAGGTGTGATTACCCTTCATTCTTTTGTAGATCAATAAATATCTACATTGTTAACCAACCAAAGAAGTTTCAATTAAATATCCCATAGGAAAAAGAAATTGAATAATCAAATATCCCAACAAACAAGGATGCCGAAAAATCAAATTTGAGCATTGATTCACCAGTCATGAAGCAATTTGTGTTTAGCAACAAATTTTCTTTGCAATGTAAATGGAATAAAATGTTTCTTATTTTGTTGGGAGACACTCTTTCTATGGTAAACTATAATTTCCCTCTTATCATGTTACCTACTTTGAGACAAACTCTATAATAAGGATGGTTTTATCTGGTTGGCTAGATTTATGGTTGTCCTTCCTTAGTGAATCCAGTAATTTTTATTTTTTCTAAATTTTTATTGAGTTGGGTTGTGTGTCCTTATGTGTGTTTTTCTAAATCAATACCAAAAAGCATGTCAATAAATGAAAAATCTCAAAATTAAGGATTCAAAATATGAGACAATGCCAGAAAAGAATCTAAATGCATATCATTAGATATAATTTTCAATCAAATTATTATATTTTTGTGAGTGATTATAAGCCTAGGAGGATAGGGTGGGGGTTAAAAACTTTTTAGCCTTAAAAAATATTTTAATTCTTTTGCAGAAAATAATTTCAAACACTGATTGGAATTTGTAAAAATCAGTTAAGCAACCAGTTAGACCAATGATAAATAAAGCAGTAATATAGAAGTAAATGAACATTGAGATTTATAGTAGTTCGGCAAATGCCTACTCTACTACCTAAGTTTTTACTTAGGATTTGGAACATATCAAATCAATTAATAAATGAGAATGTTTCTACAAGTTAGCATAGTAATTTAATAGAATAAGAAATAAGGATTAGAAACACTCTAGCAGGGTGAGAACCAACTCTTCACAAAGAGCCAAACCGAAATCTCTGATGGGATAGAGAAAATTTCAAAATGCTGCAAAATCAGCTGCTTTGTAAATGAGTTTGGGGGCATTTTTGCTAGTGTCACTTGCACAACCTCTTTGGACTAATGCCCAAGTTGTTGCAACTTCGTATGGCAAGCTATAATCTCTCTTTCCAAACCAAAAACTAGAACATTGCAAAAGATTCCAACAATACCATTCTACTAGTTTCTTTACATAGAGGTCCTTGGAATAACCACGTGCCCGATTTGTTCTCTTCATAGAGTTCCTCGAGAGCAGGTACAACTCCTGTTCCTTTTCACCACTATATCATTCAAGACACAAGTGGCCTTGTCCTTGACTCCCCATGATCTATTGAAAGCAAACTTTCCTTGACCTTCTTCACCACAAGGTCTCTCGAAAACATAAGTAGAGCAAGGAATTAACAAACTTAAGCACATTAAATAAGGAAAGTTTATTCCTGTAGATTGTGACAGATTCCAATAGATAATTAAGAAAAACAAATTTAAAATATTTATGGAATCTAAGACGGATAAATATATTCAACAAGGTGGAAATGCAAGATTTGGAGCCAAGAAGAATACACTTTCCTAGTATGAATGATATGAGAATCATTCTATATTATAATAATGAAAAAGGGAAGTCAAATTCTAGTTATTTATGGAATGCAGATTCCAAAAGAGATTATAAATTTGTTGCAAATCATTTGAAGATAATTTAACATGTTCATGCAGAAAGATGCTCTTTCCTTGAACCATTAAAAGGTTATTAAATAGGAAGAAAATAATAGAAAAGAAAAGAAGTCGTTAGTCAATCATTCTACATATTAAGTTCATTGAATTTAGCCATGATGAGTACATGATTAAATTCAAGACCAGCAGCATGATAATCCCTTCATAATTAAGTGATATGATGTGTTTCATTAAATAAAAAGATATTCTATCATAATCCATATAAGGAAAAATAAGTTCTAGACAAGTTTCAATCAATTTATGGGGATAATTCAAACTTCAGTCATGCTGCAAATATTGTTATAATCAGAACTCTTAAACTTATACAAAATCATCAAAGGGGTTAACTTTTTTTACTTGAGTATCTTTTAATACTATGTTTGGTTTAAGGATTTTGGTGAGAAAACAAAAACAAAATGCTAAGGAAAATAATTTTGATTATTTGATTAGTAAAAAAACATATTGAAAAAAAAAACTTAAAAGAAAATATAGCACATTTGAGGAAAACTTATTTTCTTCACAAAGTGATGAAGGAAAGGAGGCAAAAATCTATTTGGCTCTCTTCCATCTCAAACGCGTGAATCACCTCTCTTCCCTCCATCCATTTCTTCATTGTTCTGCTTTGGCATCTATTTTATATTTCATTGATTTTATTTTCCTTTTTTGTCCCTTAAAATTATTAAACCAAACATGTAGTTTAAATGTATTGGAGTAAATATAATAACAAAATAAATAAGAAAAACCTAAAAGATGAATATATATATATATATATATATATTAGGGATAGATAATTTTGCATGTGTATATATAATTAACAAATTTAATCGCTGCATATTGTTACGCAAAATTTAATTTTTAAATATATTTTTTAATGTTTTAATCTAATTTTCCAGTTATATGCATTTTTCTAAAAACATAAACATGAAAAATGTTATATATGAAAAATGTGAAGTTAAATTATCAATATATTTTGACAAATAATATTCCCAGTGCAAAGGACGGGGCAACAATAGTTATAATTAAATTGCTAGCACGTTATCTCATAAATTAATATATCCAATCAATTGAAAAATTATACTCTTAACTAGGATATTATTTTATTAACTTTTATCGTCAACTATTGCTGTACTTATCTAAATACATCCCATGCATTGTATAACAATAAACATTGCCATTTATAACATGATAATATAAATACATAACTTTTTAGTTCAAGCATAATATTTTAGTTGCAAATTAATGATTGTTTAATTAATTCAATTAAAAAAATATACCGTTCATAATATGAGGATTCACGCTAATTACGAATTATCTATTAAAGCTTGATTTAGATTATGCATATCAAAAAGCAAACACAGAGAAAAAAGAAGTGAGATTTACACTCTATTTAAAAATGGTCGGCAAAAATCTAATCCACGGGCATGCAAAATCACCTCATTCCCGATACAATTGATGTTCAACAAGTCAAATCATTGAATATAAAATAACTACAATTTTTTATTTATTAATTTCAACTCAAAAACTTAATGTAAAGGATTGCGTAGGCTCACAAACTTGACTGAACTTAATTTATCAAGAGAAGAGCTCAGAGTTGAGAGAAAATTGTTAATAAGCTTAATGTAGTGAACAAATGAGGAGGCTTCAGGACGAAAAGCTAAAAAAATGTGTGATTCTTAACAATGTGGACAACTTTCAATTGTATTTTCACTGACAACAATATCATTTGTTTGGTTTTGAAAAAGACGTTGGTGGTTGCCTGTATCGGCTTTTCAATTGCTTAATATTGCCAAGATAGAGTACATTGACCGTTGAGTGAATGCTTTGGATGCCTTGTGCCCCTTAGACCACGGCGACAAGAGAATCTGAACTTGAACCAAACGCTGGGGCAAAGAGAAGTGGCATTTGGAGATTATATCATTTTGAGTTTCCTAGTCATGGGCCCATTATATATCCCATCACCGTCGCAACTATTGACACTTCAAACCCTTTTCCTGGGACTTATTATTATTATTATTTTTCTTTGGGAAAAGATTGAATTTAGTTTTGAAGGAATCGGATGTAGGTTACCCCATGTAGTTGAGTTTTTTAATTATAATTACGAATGGCTAAAATTTTATCAATGGAACCTTAATTTCACCTATGGCTTTTACGTTTCCTTCTTCTTTTTGAAAGCTTTTATACTATATCACTACATTAATATGTAATGATTCATTTTGTTTCATTTTCTTGATGTTCCAACATGTTTTTCTTAATCTCTTGAAATATTATTATTATTGTTGTTGTTGTTAACCACAATTTTGGATTAATAGTGTGAAGATATACATTTTAGCTTTCCGGCCTTTCATTTGAATTTTATATGCGATTAAGGGAGAGCCCAGAAAATAGGATGATGGGTGCAATGCTTTGTATCATTGAACTAAATAATGAGAGCCAAAATTGGATCCCAATTGTCAAAAATAGTGTACTCAAATTGAAGTAAACAGAAAAAGGAGGTAGTTGTGAGCTAATTTAAGGAATAATTCGCTAATTATTTATTCCTTTGTACCTAACGATGCAATAGAAATTCTAAAGACGGGACAGTACTATCCTTATTCTTGATTATCTTTCACATCAGAGGAGAATTTAATTGTTTTAATATTGCAAAATCCAAGAATTCCAATCAACTTATGTGTGACTTAAATCAGGAAATCTGCCACTAAGCAAGAAATATAGAGAAATTGGATTCGACGAGCAACCCAAAAATGATCCTTTTGGTTGATGGGGGGAAAAACAAACAAAAACAAACACTCATTCCTAAAGTGAAATGTTTAGTTTGGAAAAAATTATAGGTACTTCTGGTCAGGAAACATAAGTCTAATCAAGATATTGAAACAATAACAACAGAAATTGTACGGTGAAAAATTGGAAATTACGATATCTGATACGTAATTATTGGTAAGTTGGAATATGATCAATGTTCGCGTTTGGGCTATATATTCATAACTAAACGGCGATATCGCAATAAAAAAAACTTCAGACTTTGTGACATTGACTTAGTAAGTCATCACATGAGAGGCACATAGTCCTTTTTAATATATATATATATATATATGTATAAAAGCACCTCTAAGATAAGCATTAGAGCTTTATGGTATATTTTTCATATATTTTGCCATGTTCTATTGAAATAGTCTTGAAAGGATTTAGAATTTTGAATTTAAGGACAACTTGGGATTTACGTTCATAAAATTCATTACTTTTGAATGTTACAATAATTTTGGGATCTGAAAACCTATAATAAATCCAACCTTACTATTATATATGTATTAGTTATTAATATATTTTGTCGATTAATTGGTTGAATGATACTATTTTTATACATTCTCAAACTTATATGTCTAAAGTTTGAAGTTCAAGTTCGAATAACTCAAAATACATATGCATATATAAGTAAAATATATATATATATATATGTATTAGTTAATATTTGTGTTTTAATCTCCATAAAAGTCATGAATGATCACTACAAGAAAAAAATAAATTAGAGACAAAATAAGAAGTAACAATACAAAAGTTGTCACTAATTATATATGAGACGACAAAAGATTTTATTTTGTCACTTTAATGATTTTTATAAACTAAATAGTAATAATAATAATGTTTAAGTTGTCAGTGTCTGGAGTGTTCGAAAAATCAGACTATTCATTGAACCGAAAAATTTATTGGTTCACAGTTCACTGGTTCTACCATTAGTTGGACTGCAATCGAACCGTGACGTCATAATTATGAAATATATATTTATATTATATATATGTTACTTAAAAATTAATAAAATACTAAAATATAAATTATAAAGAACTTAAAGGATATTATCTAATATTACAATCCAAATTTCAATATTCATATTATAAATTATCGCAATAATTTAAATATATCAAATCTAAAGTTTAAAATTAAGAATATGTAAGTTAATTATAAATTCTAAACTCTAAATTAAGGCTTATTTTTTATTTTTAAATAACTTATGAAGTATACCTCAATATTTAAACTTTGTATTTAGACCAAAAATAAAAATAAAAAAAATAATTTTATTAAAAATTAAATAAAAAATCAGTTTAGTTCAATTAAACTGTTAACAGTTCAACAGTTCAACAATCCAATCAGCCGGTTTGAACGATTTTTTTAAAATATGATGTTTTTTTTATTTTTTCAATTTTTTGAGAAAATCAGACCGGTTCACCGGCTGATTGACGGTCCGATCGATCCAACTGGCCAGTTCGGTCTGGTCCGATTTTTTAAACAGTGAGTGTCACCATTGATAATTAGTGTTACACTTATGACAACAACTCAATGATAATAAAAATCTTGTCACAAATTAAACTAATAATTTTTATTATTATTGAGTTGTCACCATAAGGGTGTTATAAATTGTTAATAGTAACAATTTAAAATATTAATTTTTATCACTAATAGTCATATCGTGACAAACTAAAAATTATTATCATCTAAAAAATATAACTAGTGACAAAATAAAAGTTATTGTCACTTTATACTATTATTAGTGATGCTTTTTATAATTTCATTTCTTATTTTGTTGTTAATTAATATAATATTTTTTTATAGTGAATATTAATAAACAGTTACTAAAAACACAATTTGTCATGTCTTCAAACTCTATGTAGTGTCAACAATATGTTTCTTTGATTGTTGATCTGTTCATAAATAATCAATTTGTTTCCATAAAAAGTTTTAAAAATGTTTTTATTCTGACATAATAAAGTTTATATTGTGATTAACTTCAGTGACGCCTTTAGTAGTTTTTCATTAGATACATGACCACTAGTATGCATTTTTACTTTGTTGGAAGTCTTGGGAGTTTTCCCATATAAATAGAAAACAAAAAAGAAAAAACAAATAGTGCAGGTTTAAATGGAAGCAAAGGGAAAAAGTCTCATATGAAGACAGTACGTGAAAAGAAAATTAGTGATGCAGCACAACAAAAAATTATAATATCAGTGGCAAAGGCATGAGTTACAATATTTGTTTGATTATTTATATACAAGGTAGGAGTCAATGTCAAACTCCATCATTTTAAAGCAGTTTTTATTGAAAAAAAAAAAGAAAACATGAGTTACAATATAAAATTTATCATGATGGCATATACTAAGTAACAATAATTCTAATTTTATTGTCAATGAAATTTTAATTGGTAGTAATTTTTATTTTATTATAATATGACTTCATAATAATAAAAATTAATATTTAATTAAGTTGTGATTATTGACAATATCTATCGTGCAACCTAATAATAAAAAACCTGTAGTGACAAGATTTTCTTTACTATTATGTTGTCGTCATAGATGTGTCATTAATTATAAATAATGACAACTTATATTAGTATTATTCTTGTCACTATTAACTTTATAAAATTACTGAGGTGACAAAATAAAATCTTTCATTATAATTGGCGACAACTTTTACAATTTCAATTACTATTTTGTCACTATGTTTTTGCTCACGAATAAAGAATCGTTGGTGGATAAATTAACGAACTCACTACCCTACCATAGTACAATAAAATCACATAACTTTGCAAACAATTATAATTATAAATAGTTTTCTTGTGCTTTTCTATAAAGTTTATGAACATATATATATGGAGAAAGAAAATTATTTTCATTTTATATATTTTGTATATTAGATTCGTAGAGGAGTTTGTGTATTTATTATAATTATTAGTCATTGTTTCAATTAATTAAGAACAAGAACATATGTCATTTAAAAAATTAATTAGATCCTTCTACAATTAGATATGATTCTTTAATTTATTTCGTATTAAATAATTAAGAAAATAAAAAAAAAGAATAAAAAGCGTCTGAATTGAGTAAAACACAAGGCAAAAATTAAGTTTGCGTGCTTTTAAATATAAATAGCTAAAATATTTAATCTCTTTATCCGCCTGCCACTTTAATGTTCTGTCTTACAAGAACTCATAAATAATAAAAAACTTTCTTTCCTATTTTATGTGGGACAAAAATATATATCAATATACAACCCGTCTTGTCAACATTTATTTATGTAATATGATACCTATTATTTAATATGAAAATAGCCAATACAGATCAGATTTTGGGTTGGGGGCCGGGGCTTGGAAGAGCACTGGCATGATTGGCATCCAGCAACGTTGTAACCATTGTATGTTAAGTTACTTTAACTAATTTATTGGCAATTTTAACGAAGAGGACTATTGGGGTTAACCATGAGAAGTGACGTAGGCAAAATGCAAAATGCAAAATGCAAAATGCAAAATGCAAAATGCAAATCAGTATTGGAAATAATAAAAAAACCAGAAAGGTCCGTGTGTTTTGTATTTGGGTACGACCGACTCAAGGACTATCCAGGATTTGGATCATCCATACCAGACATATGGAAACACTCTAGCTATTAAACTAATAATTTGACAGATCCATATTGATATGGAATAGTTTAATAGGTCTAACCCAACAAGCTATCGATCTTAGAGAATGCTTCTAAGCCCACTTAACATGCATAACCCAATGGCGCTTCTGGATTCAGCTGGGCTAGATCACTTGATCAGAATCACCTAATCGAGTGAATTGTTCTCGACCACACCCAACGGGAGGCTTCAAGCCATTTTGTTTGTTTAACCATCCCTTTGGTCGATCGCCTTGTCTGTTCGATGATTGTCGACCAAGGTGCTTTTTCCAGCGTTGATTCATATCCTTGCCGTATTTAATTCTTTGACAAGCAGCGTGTCTTTGCATTAATGAAGCGTGCCACCTAGTACAGTCTTTACCACCAACTATGTCACTAACTCTAGCAGGGAGGCACACCCCCAAAGTATTATTTATTTTAGAAAGTAGGAGATAATACTATCTGAAATAGTATCAGGATTGGAAATAATCAATAACTCCCAGGCAAGGACAAGAGCCCTTTATACTTGATAGGAGTTTCTTAAATATATCACACATAAGGAGAAGGTTATAAATACCTCATTACCAGTCACCCTTCAGGTAATGCTAAATACACTATACGCTCTTATTCTGCTACTCGAATACATTAATTCGACTATTACTAACTTGAACGTCGGAATACCTTAGCCAAGGGCACCTCACTAGTTTAATGTTTACTGTTAATTGTAGATCTCAAATCTCAAAGGATATCCTTGTTGGATTATTTGACCTCCCTAATCGAATTAACCTAAATACTATCCTATTCACTAAATATGACTTTCAACCTCATCATTTTGGCGTCGTCTGTGGGAAACCTTGAGATTGCAACTGAGAAAATGATGAACACTAGAAGAGCCGCATCTAAGAGAGAGGATAATAAGAGATTAGCGTCTCCTCCTCCCCCTTTTGCCCCAGCAAGGTTTACATATTGTAGGCCCCAATGGTCCTCAGGAGCAAGTTGTAACATTGATCATGCCTTAACTGATGTAGTTGATAAGTGAACAGATCTTTGCCCAAATCTCTACTCAACGTTTCACTGTATTAAACAGGCACATCACCGTTCTAGTCCTAGTTAGCAACGCAACTCAGCAACTGCCCCTACCAAAGGAGAGGTCCCCCTAAGACAGTCGTGGTCACCAAGAGTCCAAACGGCCACCAGCCTGATAAAAAGCCAACCCCAGATGCCCCTAGGGAGAAAAAGGGCGCCTAGAGCTAATAGAGGAAATTGTTGAATCCATAGACCACCACATTTGATCTAACCGAGTCTAGTAGTGCGATAGGATCGAATATTTCAAACATGACCAACATAAAAAAATGGATAAATATGTAGATCACGCGGCCCGACCTATTTAAGCTCCACGACATGGTAGGACTGAGTGCGTGAGACCTTATTTTGATCGAAACATTACCAAAACAGATCAAGAGGAGTGGGAAAATGTCTCCCACTAAGTGCAACAACTAAATGGACACCTTAACGAGAACTTGAGGAGAAATACTGAGAGGGCGCCCAACCCAGAGGGCCCCCAAAGCTCTTGTTGAGAGAAAGGCTCCCATTTCATCTAAAAGATTATCTATAAGTGCATTATTGTTGACACTAAGGTCCTAGCCAAACTTTTGAGGTATGATGGCTCAATCGACTACAACGAGCACTTGATGCAGTTCAAGCATATGATGTAGCTGCATGGGCATAATGAGGATATCCTTACCAAGATGCTGGTGACCACATTCCAGGGCATAGCGTTCAATTGGTTGGTTAAGTTGGATCCCTCATCGATATACTTCTATAATTAGCTCTGTGATAAATTCTTGCATCGATTCACCAGTTGGAGAAAGACGAATCTCCCCCATACTCACCTCCACATTGTCAAGCAGAATGAGATGGAGTCTTTTTGTGACTTTTTTATGAGGTTCAACACAGAGGTCATGAAGATAGATAATCTTGGAATCGAGTTTCTAATTGACATGTTGTTCTTAGGACTCAAGTACAAGAAATGTGCCAATGCTTTGGTGCGAGAGCTCTCGAGGTCGATGAAGGTACTGCTCGACCTAGCAGAGAGATATATGACCTCAAAGGAGATGAACAAGCTGAAGTTCAAAACCTTTGAGGTTGACAAAAAGAAAAATAAGGAGAGGGATGACTAGAAACACAGAGAGAGAGGTCAATCTCCCATAAAGTACTTCCACAACTATACTCTACTGAATATTTTGAGGAAAGAGGTCCTGTTTGCCATTTAGCATGACAATCTCCTCAAGAAATAAAGGAAGCTGATGGAGATTGAAGCAATGAAAAAATCAAAAAAAATATTACCACTTTCATAAACAAAAGGGGCATGATACAGATGAATGCTTCAATCTCCAGGACAAAATTGAGAGGCTTATCAAACAGGGCCATCTCAAAAAATATGTGGCTGTGGAGATACAGGTTGAAGGGGGTGAAACTAACTAGGCTCTCCATAGAGAAAGGTCAGTCAGCCCAATAAGGGAAGACAAAGGAAAGAAATCTGCCCAAAAGGATTGTTTGCCCATCCGAGGAGTAATTGACATAATTATGGGAGGTCCTATTATGGGAGACTTAAAATTAGCAAGAAGGCAGACTCAAAGGAGCCTAGAGTTGACCAAAGTGTAGCCGGTCGAAAAAATGTTCCATCTATTGACGAGTACAGATCCCATTTCTTTTACTGGTAGCGACTTAGCCTACCTTAAAAGAAAGAATATCGATAATAAAACTTATTATCCCATGGTAGTCTTTATTGAGATTGCCAACTTTGAAGTGAGAAAGGTCCTGATCGATAACGACAGCTCAGCCAACATCATTTTTCTTTCCACCCTAAAAAGAATGAACTTAGGGCAACTAAAGTTTGAACCTGTGCGTACCCCCTGGTTGGGTTTAGGGGACAAAAATTATTCCAGAAAGGTATATCAATCTCTCGATGTCATTTGGGGAAGCGTCCTGAAGAAAGATTTTGATGGTGAATTATTAGGTAGTTGATGCACCATTCGCTTATAATGTTATAATTGATCAACCAACCCTCAATAATATTCATGCTATTATCTCAACCTATCATATGATGATCAAATTTCTGACCTTAGTTGGCACAAGTGAACTGCTGTGTAACATCAAGAAAGCTTGGCAGTGTTATAGCATTTCGATCAAGTTGAGCAAGTAGAAGGCTTGACCACAATTGAAGACCTTGGGGGATGCTCCTATAGTGGAACTTGAGGAGACCTAAGCCCACAAGAAGAGAAAGTTGGAGGATACTCGAGTGGAGCCTGTCAGGAAGTTTAAAACTATCGAGCTGGAATAAGAAAACCTAGACAAGATAACTTGGATCGAGACAAATATAGGCCCCCACCTAGAATACCTTATGGTACAACTTTTGAGGAAAAATATCAACATCTTTACCTAGAAAGCATATGACATCTAGGGAATCAATCCCAGTGTGATCGTGCACCGCCTCAATGTCAACCACTCATATAGACCAATCAATCAGAAGACGAGGACATTTAATATCGAGAGGACCTAGATCATCAAACAGAAAGTTAGAAAACTCTTAGATGCAGGTTACATTGTAGAAATTCAATATTTATCTTGACTTTGTAATGTTGTACTCATCCCAAAGAATGAGGGACAATGGCGTATGTGTAACGATTTCACAGATTTGAATAAAACTTACCATATGGATCCTTATCCTTGCCTTGAATAAATTCACTAGTAGATTTAATTGCTAGTTGCAAGTTATTGAGTATGATGGATGCATTTCAAGGGTATTATCAACTATTTACGGCTCCCAAAAATAGGGATAAAATGTTTTTTATGGTTCCCAATGGAGTTTATTACTTTTTGGTTATACCTTTTGGACTTAAAAATACTGGAGCAACCTACCCGAGGCTGGTCAACTTTATGTTCAAGAATGAAATAGGCTAGTCGATAGAGGTGTATGTTGATTACATGATCGTAAAGATAGAAAAGGCCCAGGGCTATTTGTTCGACCTTAATCACACTTTTGAATGTGGTCTGAAGTTGAAGTTGAATCTAAATAAGTGTACGTTTGGAGTTTGAGGAGGTAAATTTCTTATTTATATGGTCAATCAGTGAGGCATTGAGGCCAATCCACAAAAGATTTTAGCCATTTTAGACATTGCTCCATCTTGAACAGTCATAGATGTGTAGCAGCTGGTCGGGAGGATTGTTGTTTCCTGGAGATTCATTGCTTGATTAGCAGACAAGAGCCTATCTTTCTTCAAAATTCTCAGGAATGCCAAGGAGTTGGGTTTCCAATGAAATAAATAATGTGATCGGGTGCTGATCAAGTTAAAGAAGTATTTATCCTCGCCCCTTAAGCTTGCAAAACCTGAGCTTAAAGAAATACTTCACATATACTTGGCTATCTCAGAGGCATTGATTAGCTCAATTTTGGTCTCGACTAGAGATGGAAGCTATCAACCAATTTACTATTATAGTAACTCACTTCAAGGATTGGAGCATAACTACTTGGAGATCGAGAAATTTGCATTAGCCTTAATCACCATGGCTCGAAAGCTGTATCTATGTTTTTAGTCTCATGCCATGATTGTGCTAGCCAACCAACCACTAAAATAGGTGTTGTCGAAGCCAGATATCTCTAGGAGATTAATCAAATGGGCCATTAAACTAGGAGAATTTGATATTACCTTCCAACCTGGAATAGTCTTCAAAGTACAGGTCTTAGTGGACTTCATCTCTGAATGCCTTATTTGAGAAAAATAGTGAAACACTTCTCTCTTTAACTTTGCACATTGATAGATCTTCTACCATATCAAGAGGGGGAGCTAGAGTGGCTCTCCGTTCCCCAGCAGTGGAGAAGTATGATTTTACGATAAAACTCAATTACGTAGTTACTAATAATAAGGCAGAATATGAGACTCTCTTTGCAGAGATGAGGATGGCACTCGACCAAGACATTGAGCACCTGGCTATGATCACAGACTTCTAGCTGGTAGCAGAACAAGTTGAGGAAAATTTTAGGGCTAAGGATTCAATGATGAGCTGGTACTTGACAGAGATTAGAAAATTATAGCAATCATTTAAAAAGTTCACCCTCAGTCAGGTACCTCAATTTGAGAATGAATGTGCTGATGCCTTGTCCAAATTTGCTAGTTCGACTAGAGGTACAAGAGACAGGATGATCACCTTTTTGGTCATTGATAGGCTGTCGATCGGCCCACTTGAGGAAAACCTGGTAGAGAGTATCGAAGAGACAATTTCTTCATGGTAGGATCCAATAAAACTCTACTTGAATCACGGCACAGTCCCCAAAAATAAAAATGAGGCTCAACGTCTTTGAGGAAAAGCTACTAAGTTTGCACTTAACAAACATGGCCAATTATATAAGAGGTAGATCTTCAGACTGCCCTTGAGGTGCTTGGATCCCAACCAGACTCATGAAATATTGTAGGATATCCACGTTGACATGTGCAGGAACCATTTTTGGGGAAAGATCCCTTGCACATAAAATCACAAAGTATGGATATTTTTTACCGACATTACTGAAAGACACTGTGGATTTTGCTCAAAATTGTACATCCTGCCAAGTTCATTCAAACCAACCACATCAACCCACCATACCTATAGTTAATGTTCAAATTTCTTGGTTGTTCGACCAGTGGGGGATCGATATTTTGGAAGTGCTGTCGAAGTTAACAAAAGCTCATAATCGGGGTAGTCAAGTATTTTACCAAGTGGGTCGAGGCTGAGTTGTTCTAAAGATAACTGATGCAGGCATCAAAGGTTTCATCTGGAAAAATATCATCTATCATTTTAGCCTACCTAAGATCCTCATTTTAGATAATGGGACTTAGTTCCAAAGCAGAAGTACAAGAAGTTGGTGTGAGGCTTTGGGAATCACCTATTATTTTACTTCAGTGGGTAATCTTCAGTCGAACGGTTAGACAAAGGTGATAAATAGAATGATCCTTGACCATTTGAAAGCCAGGATACAAGATATTGGGTTGTGCTGGGTAGTCGACCTCCTTGGAGTGTTGTGGGTATATAGGACAACTCCTCATACAGCTACCGGTCACAGCCCTTATAGTTTGGTCTATGAGTCCGAGGCAATCATCCCCTCAGAACTCATACAACATACAGCTTGAGTCATTCACTTTTATTTGCTCAGAAACACATCAAAAACAAAGCTTGATCTTGAGACTATCAATGAGTAAGGACAAGAAGCTTACAACACCCGTAGTGCTACAAGTCGAAGATGGCAGAGAAATATAATAAAGGGGGTCATGTTGTATCATTTTAAGGTTGGAGACCTCATTCTCAAAAAGGTGAAAATATCTAAGAATGTTGGGAAACTCGACCCAAAATGGGAGGGACCCTATACCATAGTGAAGATATCAAACCATAACACTTATTGATTTGCAAATATGGATAGGGATGAGCTCCCTCACACATGGAATGCCATCAACTTAAAGAAATTCGACATATGAAAGCGCATTGTAATCATCCTCATATTTTATGATATAAATAAAGTTCCAACAACACTGCTGCCATTTGTTTGTACTATAATAGCTACATCTATCTCACACCACTCTAATGCTCAAGTCGACCTCATAGTTGACCCCAAAGCAGCTTCATGCTACCATACAAAACTTTCAAGTCGACCTGCTGGTCGATGAAAAAGCAGCTTCACACTATCACTTATGTTTCATATCGACCCCATAGTCGATGAAGAAGCAGCTACATACTACCACCTAAGTTTTATGTCGACCCTATAGTGGACGAAAATATAACTTCATGTTGCCAGTAAAGTTTTAAGTTGACCCCGTAGTTAATAATAAATCAACTTCATGCTGCCACTTAAAGTTTCATGTCGACCCTGTAGTCGAAGGAAAAATAGCTTCATGCTGCCCAATCAAATTTCAAGTCAACCTTGCAATTGATGCAAAGCAGCTTCACGCTGCCAAACTAAAGTTCTTAATCAACCACACAGTCAACTCAAAGTAGCTATATGCTGCCAACTTAAGGCTTTTTAGCCTAAACTATACAATCGATCCAGTAGTTGATCAATAAGTCGACTATAAAATAATGAAAATCAACTATAAAGTTGAACAAAGTTGTGAAAACAAACTCTTAAATTTCCTTTGGCAATACCATGCATATCTCTCAACATTAACTAAAATCGACGATAAAGTTGTTGGATTTTCTTGATAACTACTATGGTTGTCAACTATTTGCTCATACAATCACGATAGTAAAGTTACATTCGACAAAAAAGCTATAAAATTGATTTCATTCAACAATAAAGAGTTAAAATGATCTCTCATTCATAAGAAGCATTCAGTATAATAGCATTGCCCATTACAAAAAAAAATAAATAAATAGAGAAAAAAGTAAGCAACAAAAAGTAGCAAATAGCGTTTGGACATTAAGTTTGGCTTAACCTTACCTAGCCACCTTCCTATAAGTCTTGGTCAAGCTCTGGCATTGCTAATGTAAGCGATTGAATAGCTTGAGCTATTTGTGAAGGACTTGTGACGTTGCTCATGAAATCAGTTGAGCACAACATATACTAGGCGATGTTGACCTGCTCCTTTCTTAGTTAGAAGGCAAGGTCCTCAACGAAGGCAAACTCATTTGCTAATTTAGCTAGCTTAGCCTCGATCTCAACTTATTTTTGTTAGGCTTTAGTTATGGGCTCGATGGGAGAGTTTGTCACAGTATCCTTCTCCTCACCCCCATCGACCGCACTTTTATGAGATTTGATGTAAGGTTGCAACTTCTCATCCAAAAAAAGGCTTATTCTACTTCTATCTTTTGCCTAAAAAGTGTAGCCTAGATACTCAAGCTGCTTTACTATCTTGTCAAATGCACCTTGAGCATTATCGATGGATAAAACCATTCTCGCGTCTTAGAAGGCCGAGCTCAATATGAATTGTTCAATCTCCTCCTACCACAACATGGGGAGATGTCGAGAGAAGGCTGCCCAAACTTCCTTAAGTGCATCAGTACAACCAGTTGATCGACTAGAGGAATAGCTCATCTGCATATCCAAATGAGCTTTCTTCTGCATGAAGTCCATTTAACTCCTATTCTCGATAGCCTGTACAACTACTGATCTTTCGCATTGAGTTTCTCTCGAAGGTTAGCCACCTCATTTATCAGTTAGTAGACCTAGAGCTAGGACGATTCGAGCTGAACCATGAGATTTTTAGATCCCCTCCTTTTTGTAGCTCCTCACAAATTGCTAGTGCCAACTCCAAACGATAGTAAAAGTAATATCTCAACTGGCTTACCTAAAATAGAGTATGTTAGTGAATAATGCAACTCTTTAAAATGGATACTCAACAAGAAAATAGTCAACCTCATACTGTTATGGTAGGGCAGAGCCTTGAGTGCGCTAACCTAACTCATGCCCATAAGTTTCTATTGGTCTGTGGAAAAGAGCTCGGTTACCATTCATTTAAGGGCATCGGTGCCTGTCATTCATGATTGTATGATGGAGGTTAAATCAGTTACCTCCATGGTGGGGTCAGGTCCGAAGCGGGGCGATCTAATTGGGAAAGTTGAAACAACACCCCATCGCCACGTTTGCCAAATAAATTGTAGCCTATTACCATCTTTTGCTTGCCTTTGTAGCCCACTGCCGTTTTGGGTGCTGAACCTCTTTACTCAGTCATTTATCATTTACCCCAACTCGTGGGATTGCTTCAAGCATGCTCCTCTATTCGGAGAGTTTGGGGCACTTATTCCATCTAGGGCACGCTAAGAGCGGTGGTCGAGTGGGTTAAGGGGTAGGCTCTATTGCATGGGCACCTCATCAAGCAGCCCTTCGATGACACTCATTGTCCCTTTGAGCTTTAGCTAAAGCCTCTGCTTAGCTGCAGTTCATCATCAATTCTCCTTGATCTACTAACAAAAGATAAAGTAAAAAGGATCAGAATCGAGTAGAAAGATAAAAATCTATAATTAATGCAATTCACAAAGATCTCTACCTAGTTGATAACATGTGGGTAGGTTGAGCATAGCCGGCGATAGGCCAGCTAACACCAAACATCTCTTCTCAGTTAAAATTAAGGCCTCAATCTACCCAAAATTGACTAGGTCCCGAATGAAAGTGTTGGACTAGCTAGGCATTTAGTTCCCTAGCATTTTCACATGCCCTCTCTCACTATCCCTTGGGAATATTAAACTCTCCAGGCCCTCGAACATAGAGAAAATATTTTTTTCACTCCTAACCATAGATGAGGAAAGGGTTACTAGGAATATTTTATGTGGATGTGTTGTTAGATAATAGAACTCAGATTCTTCAGAACTACCTAACTTTTGGGACATGGACAAGTGGAACAGCTTGGAAAAGTTGGCGAAAGTGCTTGGCTGGCCAAACAGGTGAATAAGCACAGCAAAACTATGGTAGCGAAGTAGTTGGGAAGGAGTTTGGTTATACAGACCTTAAGGCCCACCAGGAGGTTGACTATAGCCGGTGCTAAAGGAAACGTAAGGCCATACCTAAATCTCTCCTCAAATACTATTATACATCATCTCGAAGGTTGATGCATCTTATCCCGAGGTTCGAGCACCAAACATTCACATTCATCAAGGATATGGTACATATCTCTGATTTGAACTAAGTCAGAATGGGAGATCTTAGACACTATTTCACTATAGTAGTCTAGAGTAAACAATCGATCCCGCGATGTTGTCACTTTGCTGGGGCCAGCATCACCCTAAAGGTGGCCCTTATAATGCTCGAGTTGCTCGAGGTCGAGCTATCGCTCAATGTACTATCAAAAATATTCTCACGTGCATTCTCAGACGCACTTTCAGCCCTAATTTTTCCCTAGAATTATACACTCTGAGACCTAGTATCCTCACTATCTGACGCAGTTGGCATCTTTACAAAGAAAAATAAAAGAAAACATAAGCTTGCAAAAGAACTTATAGTGGGTAGCTTGAAAACTCTAAGGTGCAGAAAAGATTTAAAGAACTCTAAAGACAAGAACTCGATCGGACCAAATTCAACAAAAGTGAAAAATGAATGTCTTTACCCCGTATTTTTATAGGTATTTAGATACAGAAAACCAAGCGGCAGTAATAATTGCATTGTCGCCTCTTAGCGCTTCGTATTTTGTGATAGAATTGACACATTAAATGCACAAAACCATCAAAACCCTAGTTGAGAATTCAAAAATCTCAATCAATGGTTAAAAACCCTGGTCGAATACACATAACCATCTAACCATCATTCAGTTATCTATTTCTTGTTTTTATTGTTGACAAGTTCAATCAAGACCACAAGTGGGGGGGGGACTCATGATATGGGATCGCTCAATAGGCCTAGCCCAACAAACTATCGACCTCAGAGAGAGCCCTTAGGCCCACTTAACATGCATAGCCTAACGGCACTTCTAAACTTAACTGGGCTAAATCACTCAACCACAACCACCTGGTCGAGTGGATTATCCTCGACCACACCCAACGGGAGGCTTCAAGCCACTTTGTTCATTTAACCATCCATCTAGTTGACCACCTTATCTAATTAATGATTGTTGACCAGAGTGCTCACTCCGACACTGACTCATATCTTTGCCACATTTAATGCTTTGACAAGTAGCGTGCCTCCACATTAATGGTGCGTGCCACCCAGTACAGTCTCTACCACCAACTCTAGCAGAAAGGTGCACCCCTAGAGTATTAATCACCCTAGAAAGTAGGAGATGATATCACCTAAAATAGTATTGGGATTGAAAATGACCAATAAGCCTTAGGCAAGGACAAGAGCCCTCTACACTTAATAGGGGCATCTTAGACATATCACATACTAGGAGAAGGCTATAAATACTTTATTTTCAGAACTCTTTAGGTAATGCCAAATACTCTATACGATCTTACTGTGCTGCTCGATCACCTTAATTCGACCAATACTAACTTGAGCATTAGAGTGCCTTAGCTAGGGGCACCTCGGCTAGTTTAATGTTTGCTATTGGTTGTAGATCTTAGACCTCCAAGGATATCTCTGTTGGATTGTCCGACCTCTCTGGTCGAATCAACACAAACACTACCTTTATTCACTAAATACGACTTTTAACCTCATCACATATGAATGACTAATATATCAATACCTTTTCAATTAGATTCAAAAGATGACATTCTGATACTCTGCTATCTTTACTTTACAATCAAAATATTCGATTTCTATTCCTCTACTAATTGCTTAGGCATGGGCAGATTCGTTTAGGTCCTCTATTTCAATATGTGTCTTGGCGTATATACATTACATTGGAATAGAAGATGAAATACAGAATGAAATAGAAGATCCAAAGTGTGGGAGGTTAGGTATGGGAGGTTGCTAGGACCTTCTTAGCATTTCTCTAACCCTTTTTTCTCTATTTTAAGCCCTAGGATATACCATTCTTCTTACTTCATATATGTTGGATGATGCAAATAGACTGATTAACCATTTAGTTGACCTGTGGTGCGATATGCGGGAATAGTAGGGTTGAAAATGAAAGCAACAAATGATACCTAAGAGAACAGAAAAAAGTATACTCTTGCAAGACAAAAAAAAGAGACAAATAAGAACATCCCATCCCCATCGCTTCAACCTCCCAACTTAGCTACATTAGATTACTCGATTCCTATACAACCTCACATCATTAAACTAACTAAGGACTAATTGTAGATGATGGTAAAAGAGCTAACTAGGAAAATGATAAAATGACGATATCTAGTTGACACCCAAGCACACTTGGGACCTAAAAAAATCTTCTAGGAAACCATGGAGCTTGGTCCAAAATCCAAAAAAGGAAGGGACAAAGGAAAACAACATGTTTGTGAGAATTCATAGAAGAGGTATAAAGTCAAGCACCATTCGAAAGAAGTCAAATGGAAGAGGATAGCAAGTCTTTACATTAGTTGTTATTAATAGAATCTCTATGTAGGGAAGAAACAACCTATGAGAAAGAACTAGATGACCAGCTTAGCAAAAGGTTAAAGGAAATAAATAAAAGAATGTACAAAGACCTATTCTACAAAAGAAAGATTTTCCTTTTCGACCCAAGATGTTAGTTGAAGTTGTGCCAATTGGATCTAAAGTTTGTGACTTGCCAAAGTAAGTATGATAGTAGCTTAGATCCATAAGAATACCTTATAGCTTTTGAGCATATTTTGCAACTCTATAGTTATCAGATGCGATCAATTCTAGAGTGTTCATTACCACTATACATTGGAAAATATAAAGGTGGTTCACGTCTATACCATTGGGAAAAATTGTCACTTAAGAGTAATTGTATAGGAAGTTCCTGTATCACTTTGCAAGCAACAGAAAGATGAAGAGGTTGATAATGTATAAAACATAAAGAGGAAGAACTTCCAGAAGCCTTCACAAATTAATTCAACAATGAGATACTCGAGGTTTTCACATATTGTAATAATGACCAAAATTCTTATTCACAGGCTCAAGAAGGATCCCTTTGCCTCGTTGTTAAGGACGGATGTTCCCCGTAAGATGTTGAGCATCTAATGGATCCATTTATAAATGGCATTTAAAATAGTAACATTTATACTTTTAGCTACACCACTATAAATTGCACTTTTAAAGGCTGTTATTAATTATAGAATTGCTACTATAATATTATTTAAGTGGCACTTTTTTGTGCCACTAAATAGTATTTTTCTTGTAGTGAAAAATGGCACCAAATATGTTTAGAAGAGGAAATAGACCTTATGTAGGATAAAGAAGGGGCAAAAAACATGAAAGTTGAAAAAATATGAAAAAAATAAAAAAATAAAAAAGAGATATATACATAGGGAGAGAGAAAGGGGGGAGGGAAGGAGAGAGTAGAGTATTAGAATGTCGCCTTTTGAACGAAATTGAGAGGCCATTTATAGTTTATCCATGCGTACACATTTGTCACTACACGATTAGTTTGATGGCTAGAATGTTTCCACGTGTTTGGCATAAATAGTCTAGATATTGGCTTGTTTTTTTGGTTGGTTCTAACCGAATACAAAAGATGCAGATTTTTCTGATTTTTTGGTTACTTGTATAATAAGACAGGGTAATATTGTCCATTATGCATTTTGCCCACATCAAGAAGATACATGTGCAAGCAAACCTTATGTCTTATGTTAACATAACTTTCATGATTCCCTCTCTTGGATAAATTTTATTTCATAGAAATGCCAATAATTTTCATAAAAAAGCACAGCAAAACAAAATAACAATTAGTTAAGATAAAATCCCTAAGCCTATTTCACTTTACATTTTACTCCCTACTTGATTTTTTAAATACTAAACTCCTTACTTTTTAACAAACTTTAGGAATTACTCCTTATATCTTTGAAAAAGACTTAAATACCCTTATACCTAGCCAAAATAACAAAAAAAAAACCAGTAAATGGGTAGTTTTTTTTCCCACTCAAACAAATGACAACTTTTCTTCAAGAAACATGCTTTTGGGGGGGGTGGGGGTGGGGGTAGGGGTGGGAATTATCTTCTCCTTTGCCAAACAAAAGGGTGCAAAAACCATCTTTTCCTTTACCAAACAAAAGGGTGTGAAGAGAAGAGAGAGCGAAAAAGAAAATCGATGCAACAAGGAAAAAAAAAACTACTTCTTTGCAACTCTGTGAAGATTGAACAACCAAGAGCGCCAACAAGAAGCGAAGAACAAAAGGAAGAGAACAAAGGACACAAAGGTATGTTTTTTGCTTCTCATTTCATGAATTTTGCTTTCTTATAAAGGTCTATAATTTTTCAATTTTACAAGTTTTGCATGTAAATCTTCTCATTAATTTAAGCAAAGGAAATGCTCGAGTTTGAATTTTGTTGACATTGGAGATTAATTTGGACTATTTTATTGATATTGATGTTAATATGGAGTAATGTTTTCCTAGCAAAGCCAGTGTGGAAGTTACGGATAAAATTCTGTACATCAAGTGTATTAGTGGAATTAAAAGAGTATAGATGCAATCGACTTGAAGTATAAAAGTTGCGGCAAGGTAAAATACAAAGTATTAGAATTCAAGTACATAAATTGAATAAACAAAGTATAGATGTTATTTTGTAGTGTAGCAAATAAAGAATTAGTTCCATTGAAGTAGTGGTAAGGTTAAGTATAATATGTTGAAAATCAAGTACATAAATGGAACAAATCAAGTATAGATAAGGTTATTTTGAAATACACTTTGTATATTTATTAGTTATTCTATAATAGTTGTAGTGAGGTTCAGTACAATATGTGGAACATTAAGTACAAATTCTTAATAAGTGAAGTATATATTAGATTGAAGTACACATTGTGCAATTGAAGAATTAATTCCATTAAATCTGTAGCTAGGTGAAGTATAATACTCAAGAAATTAAGAACATGAATCTAAAAATGAAGTATATAAATAGGGTTATTTTGAAGTACACTTTGTGCAATTGAAGAACTAATTTATAATAGTTGTAGTGAGGTTAAGTACAAATATGCGGAATTTCTAATACAATGATTGAGTAAACAAAGTATAGATGAATTTATTTTGAAGTACACTTTATGCAATAGAAGAATTAATTCCATTAAAGTTGTAGTGAGGTAAAGTACAATATGCCAGAAATCAAGCATAAAGATCAAACAGACGAAGTATCTATAAAGTTATTTTGAAGTATACTTTGTGCAGTCGAAGAATTAGTTTTATTTAAAGTTTAAATGAGGTTAAGTACAATATTTTTGAAACTATTACACCAATTGCTCTAAGTATTTGTGTAGATGATAGGATAGATATGATTGTCATATACTCATTGTGTTTACAACTTTGAATGCATATGGAAACTTTAGATTACGGTTAATGATCGCTTAATTTGTTGAATGCTAGTAGTCATCTCTTAACTACTTTAGCATGTTAGTATCTATACCTTACAAATATTCAAGCATTTTTAGAATTTTGGTTGTTTATTCTCGAGAAAATTATGAAATCAAACCCATATTCCATTAAATTTGCAAGGTGAAGTACAATATGCGGGAAATCAAACATATAAATTGAACAAACAAAGTATATATATGGTTAATTTGAAGTACATTTTGTACAATTAAAGAACTACTATAATGGTTGCAGTGAGGTTAAATACAAATATGCTGAAATCAAGTACACTGGTCAAACAAACAAAGTATAGATAGGGTTATTTTGAAGTATAGTTTGTGCAATTGAAGAATTATTTTCATTACAAGTATAGCAAGGTGAAGTACAATATATCGAAAATCAATACAAAGATTGAACAAATAAAGTATAAATGGGTTTGTTTTGAAGAATAATTTGTGCAATTGAAGAATTAGTTACAATATGTAGGAAATTAAGTACAAATACTTAATAAACGAAGTATATATTAGATTGAAGTACACATTGTGCAATTAAAGAATTAGTTGCATTAAAGTTGTAGCAAGGTAAGTATAATATGTGGGAAATCAAGTACATGAATCTAACAAATGAAGTATAATAGGGTTGTTTCGAAGTATACTTTGTGCAATTAAAAAACTAGTATATAATAGTTGTAGTGAGGTTAAACAAATACAATGATCGAACAAACAAAGTATAGATGGGTTATTTTGAAGTATATTTTGTGCAATTGAAGAATTAGTTCCATTAAAGTTGTAGCAAGGTAAAGTACAACATCCCGGGAATCAAGTTCAAAGATCGAACGAGAAATCAAGTATATAAATTGAACAAACAAAGTATAGATATGATTATTTTGAAGTACATTTTGTGCAATTAAAAAACTAATCCATAGTAGTTGTAATGAGGTTAAGCACAAATATACTAAAATCAAGTAAAATGATCGAACAAACAAAATATAGATAGGGTTATTTTGAATTACACTTTGTGCAATTGAAGAATTATTTTCATCAAAATTGTAGAAAGGTGAAGTACAATATATCGAAAATCAAGTACAAAGATTAAACAAATGAAGTATGTATGGGGTTGTTTCGAAATGTACTTTGTGCAATTGAAGAATTAGTTTCATTAAAGTTGTAGTGAGGTGGAGTACAATATGCAAGAAATCAAGTATATAAATTGAACAAACAAAGTATATATACATATATTGTTATTTTGAAGTACACTTTGTGCAATTAAATAATTAATTTATAATAGTTGTAGTAAGGTTAAGTACAAATATGCAGAAATTCAAGTATAATGATCGAACAAACAAAGTATAAATAGGGTTATTTTGAAGCGCACTTTGTGCAATTGAAGAATTATTTCCATTAAAATTGTAGTGATGTGAAGTAAAATATATTGAAAATCAAATACAAAGATTGAACTAATAAAGTATATATATGTTTGTTTTGAAGTGTACTTTGTGCAATTGAAGAATTAGTTCCATTAAAGCTGTAGTAAGGTGAAGTACAACATATGAGAAATCAAGTATATAGATTGAACAAACAACGTATAGATAGGGTTGTTTTGAAGTGTATTTTGTGTAATTAAAGAATTAGTTTTACTAAAGTTGGAGCGAGGTAGTGTACAATATGATGGAAATCAAGTATATAAATTGAATAAACAAAGTATATATATGGTTATTTTGAAGTACATTTTGTGCAATTAAAGAACTAATCTATAATAGTTATAGTGAGTTTAAGTACAAATGTGGAAAATGATGTACAATGATAGAATAAACAAAATATAGATAGGGTTACTTCAAAATACATTTTATGCAATTGATGAATTATTTATATAAAAATTGTAGTAAAGTGAAGTACAATATATAAAAAATCAAGTACAAAGTTGAACAAACAAAGTATGTATGTGGTTTTTTTGAAATATACTTTGTGCAATTGAAGAATTAATTCCATTAAAATTGCAGCGAGGTGGAGGATAAAATATATCCAGGAAATCAAATACGTAAATTGAACTGCATCCATTTTGTACTGTAATTGCTTGTAAAGTATACTTTACATAAATAGATTATATACTTTCACTTATTATAATGTGTATCAAAAGGTTAAATGTTGTGTACTGCAATAGCTTGGAAAATGAACTTTACATGTATACTACCACTTATATTAATGTGTATTGAAAGCTTGAATGTTATGTATTATAATTGCTTATAAAATATACTTTACATAAATAGATTATATAATCCCATTTACAGTAACATGTACTGAAAGGTTGAATATTTTATACTGCAATTACTTATGAAATGTACTTATGATAAATAGATTATATACTCCCACTTATAGTAATGTGTATTGAAATATTGAATATTTTGTACTACAGTTGCTTGTAAAATGTACTTATGATAAACAGATTATATATTACTATTTACAGTAATGTGTATTGAAATATTGAATATTTTGTACTACAGTTGCTTGTGAAATGTACTTATGATAAACAGATTATATACTACCATTTATAGTAATATGTATTAAAAGGTTGAATATTTTGTACTATAATTGGTTGTAAGATATACTTTACATAAATAGATTATACACTTCCACTTATAGTAATGTATACTGAAAGGTTAAATGTTTTGTACTGCAATTGCTTGAAAAATGTACTTTAGATAAACAGATTATATACTACCACTTTCAGATAATATATACTGAAATGTTGAATGTTTTGTACTACAATTGCTTGTAAAATGTACTTTAGATAAACAAATTATATACTACAATTATCTTGTAAAATGTACTTTACATAAACAAATTATATACTACTACAATTCCAATACAAATTATATAGTTCAAAGTTCTTCAAAATTCGTCTCCTTCTTCATACCCACATCTTCGGCAAACACTATTTTGCTGATTAAGAAAAAAATACAAGATGGAGAGCATGACTTGATAATAAACTGAGAAAATAACATGAAAGTAATGAAAATAAACTGAGAAGGCGGAAATGTGGTGGCCATGCTGGTGGTGGTTGTGTCGTCAGGCTCCTCGTTCGTGCTGTTGAGCTCGGTTTGCTTCCGCAACTTTTTTTTTTTCTCTATTTCTGATAATGAAGGTAGGGTTTAATGTTTGGGAATGGAGATAAAGGGTCTTTGGTTGTATGAATAGAGAAGAAGTAAAGAAAAATGAGTGAAAAATATTATACTTACGGGTATTTTTGCCAAATCAAGTGGATAGAGAGTAATTTCTAAAATTTAAATAAAATAAGAGAATTCATTCTATAAAAATTTAAGTGGGAATTGAACATAAATTTAGAAAGTGCTTTTAGTACTTTATAATAAGTGTCTCACAAAATAATGCGAGAGTAGAAGAAGAAAAGGAAAAGCATTTGCTCCGCAGTTTCATCGAAGTACTTTCCCCCTAGCTATCAATTTTCGGATGGATTTTTTTGGTAATTCCAACAAAATTTTATTGTGCAATCCACCACTTTAGTGAAGCACACTTTTAGATCCTCTATTTCATTTTCTATCGGTCTTCTATTACAACTTGCTGTATTTATACAAAATGTATTTGATTCTCAATTAATTATTTTTATAAGAAAATATTTAATACATGTGTTATATATTTATGAAATGAAATAAGAGATGGAATAGATAATGAAATAGAAGATCTAAATCAAGCTAAGCACTTGGCTACTGTGGTACAAACCGAGGACGGAATAAAAGTTTATATTACATTATTCTATAATTATTTTCTTGATAACCCAAAAATTTATTTCTGTGGTATCAGTCTAGCCACCCCTCTAAAACTTTTATCCTCTTTTTTTGATTTAAAAGAGTTAATATTTTACTGCTGATAATTTAGTATTCAAAATAGTAGAAAAATATGTTTCATTACAGGAAAATCTAATAGTATTATGAATTGATTCGCAAAAATAAAATAAAAATATAAAATTATAACTTTATCTCCCGAATATTTCAACATACAATATCATGATGTGCTCAAGTTATTATCAATCAATACTAATTGTAGCTTCTCTATCTTTTTATAAACACTGATTCAGCTACTTGTTATTAATAGAAGTAATCTTTCTCTTTTACACGAAATCGCGAGGAAAAGGGATAAAACCTTTTGAAAGGTAAAGTTCCATCGTAAGAGAAATTTTAAAACGTAAGCGTTTTCAAAAATTAATTTTAGAAGATATCAAAGAATAAATTTCGGGCTAAACTTACACTAAAAGTTAGATTAAGAGGTGAGAATTTTGTAAGGTCATATAAAAAAACTGCTAGACATAGATTTAACTGATATGAAAATCTAACACATCCTCTGGACCTCTGCATTGGGCCTGTCAATGGTTAATATCCTACCTAAGCTCATGACAATAGTGTAATACTCATACTTATACTTAATAAATAGATATGATGCCCAGACCTATTAAGAAAATTGGAATGGGTAAGGATAGGGTCTATATCCAAAAATACCCAAATATCCAATACCTAATATCAAATACCCATATTCTAATTTCCTCTACTTCCCAACTTTAATATTTTTTATTCATAAAACTTTATTTCATTATCATTTTCATCAAACTTAAATCCAAAAATATATTAAAAATAATTGAATGAGTGTAATTATATTTATATGCAAAACTTACCTATATATCCTTTACATCGAAATTACTCATTTTACAAATACTCAAATTTAACTAGTTAACCCAAATCACTTATATCAAAATTAAATTTATACAAATAATCATGGCATACTTAAAGGGCGTGTTTGAATGTATGGATTGAGCTTGATAGATTATATTATCAAGCCCCATCAAATGTTTGGTTTTGGAGAGAGAAGCTTTCGATGGATAAAGGGCTCAGTCTATTAATTCACAAATTAATTGATAAATAATCCCCACAATTTGGTTTACTAACACATATTAATGTACCCAATAATTAATTTTTAATAGATTTATAAAATAATTTAATAATATATACATTAAACTATTCAATCAATGTATTAAAATACATTTTGTGGAAAACACATTAATAAAACAATCCAAATAAAATAAGACATTTTTCTTTTTTATTTATATTTAAAAATACTTACTAAATGTAATAGCATAAATTTTTTCTACTATGTACATATATTTGATTGAATATATTACATGAAATAATAGTATTTCAAAAAAATGAAAAGAATAAAGTTAAAGAAAGAAAAAATAATATTTTAGAGGAAAAATAGAGAGGGAAAAAACATCATATGAGGAAGAGAGAGAAAAGTGATACATACTCTTGTGGTTCTTATTTGTTTAATATACCAAAAATTAAATATATAAATTAACTAAATTAAAAATTAAACGACTACAATTAAATGTATACTCTTTTTTAATTTAAAAAAATTGAGTTAACTTTTTTAAAGTATACAGAAAAATTAGCCTATATTAATAAATTATTCTAGCATTCAAATATTAGGTAGTTTTAGCATTTTGACCAATAATAAGAAAATTTGAAAAGATGAAAAAATTAATCAAGTGGAAATACAATTCAAAAATTTGGTCTAATACACTAGACCCAACCACATATCCAATGAGTCTTGGGTTTGATAGGGTAGGGTCTATCTTAGGGTCTATTATTTGAGTTTTTTAAGGTAGGAGTCTAATTAGATCTATTGCTTAGATAGGATAGGTAAATATAAAGTCTTACTATTTGGGTATATTAATGTATGAATTTGGATAAGCTAATATTCTATTCAATGACAGGCCTACTTTGCATAATCAAAAATGAACATTTGAAATATAAAATAATAATGAGTGGTACCAAAAATTAATGACTCTAATATGATATCACTTCAAAAATTAGTTAAAAAACAAGAATTATCAAAAATTATATAAAAGGACCATTACATATGTACACGTAATTGACGTGAGAATCTAACAAAAGGAAAAATAATATAAATCTTATTAGAAATGCAGAAAATCTTACTAAAAAGTTGATAGGAGGAAGTGCTTCAACAAAAATAATTTTATGAGACAAGTTGCCTTTCTAACTTTTATAACTTCTAGTTGGAACGAAAGGGGTAGTGGGGGATTGGGTTGTAAAGTGCAATATGATATTTGCTTTATATTTCCAACTATTCTTTTGATTTATGTAATGTTTCAAAATTGGATCGGATACTGAATTTTTATTTTATTGGTTATTGGTTCAATCGATTCAATTGGTTTGATTATTGATAAAATTAGTATGATGTCATAATGATATAATAATTATATTTAATTTTATAAATATATATAATATTTTACTATTACAAAAAAAATAAAACTTTCAATTGATATAAAAAGAATATTATTTGAAAAAAAATTCAACTTACTTAATTTTAAGTACATTTTTTTAGAAAATAATACTATTTCACAATTTATCAATTATAAATAAATAAAAAATAATATTTTATATTAATTTAAATAATCATTTGTTTCTTGCTTCAACTCAAAGAAAAAATAAATTCTTCTGCACTAAATATTCAACATAATTTAAGAGAGATTAAATAAAGTAAAATAACAAATTAAACATAAACATTCACATATCACTACCACTTTATTAAATTTTAAGAAAATAAATTCATGTTTTAAAAATTTATATGCCCAAAATTTTTAATCATCATCTTTAACTCATAATTTCTTTTTTCTTTTTCACTTTTTTTTCTTCTTGAAAAATGTAAAAAAATTTTTTAAAAAAAAAAAGAAAAGAAAACAAGTGAACCGATTGTATCAGTTCGATTTTGATTGGTTCGATCGATTCTTGACCAGTTTTGATTTTTACTGGTTCATACGCTTCAATCGGACCAAACTGATCATTGGTCACCGATTCAACTGGTCCAACCGATCGATCCGATTTTTAAAACATGGGGTTTATGTATTCATGGTTGTTTGAATCTTCTAGAATCATCTCTTTCTTATACTGTGTGAGGATTTATTCTCCTATAAATACATGTATAGCTACTCTTTCATTTCTGACTTCATCTAAGCCTTAAAGATAATATTGTCTCCTCCCAACTCTCACTCTCTCTCTCTCTCTCTCTCTCTCTCTCTCCCTTGAGACCGTTTTTCTGGACTCCCAATAAAATGAAGGTAAAATTGCATGCAGATGAAGGAACATCTTTTCTTCTCTTTAATTTCCTTTCTTTCTTGGTTAAATTAGAATTTGTCTTTGACAACTGCATCTATATGTTGATCATTGTTTGCAGCAAAAAATAGTGATTTCGTTGTCAAATATGAATGACTGCAGATGTCGCTGCAAGGTCCTCAAAATCGCTGTTGGTATATCAGGTACAAGACAACAAATTCCACTTAAATAATGCCCTTTTTTGGGGTGGGTGGGTGGGTTATCTATGTATACCATTTATAATTTTTTATTTTATTTTATTTATTTATTTTTTGAGTGCTGTAGGTGTTGAAAAGTTGGCGTTGACGGGGAAAGAAAAGGATCAATTGGAGGTGGAGGGAGATGGGATCGACTCGGTGGTGCTGACACGGCGGCTGAGGAAGAAATTCGGGCACGCAGTGATCGTGAGCGTTGGCGAGGCCAAGAAAGAAGAGTCCGTCCCCACACATCCGCCGGCGGTGGCTGTCTTGCCGCCACCTTGTTACTATGGTTTGCCCACTTACTATTGTGAAGTAGTGGAACCAGCCTATGGCCCCTCCTGCACCATCACGTGATGCAGTCTATATTATATTTGCAGCAAATTCAGTCTCAAATTTTCTTGCTGATACTGGAGGACAAAAAGTCTTAAGGGAATTATTTGCTCTTATGGATTACATGGATTATAATTTAGTTATGGTCTAATGGGTTTAGAAATGAAAAGAGCCTTTGGGATTTAGAGAGAGGGAGAGAGAGAGAATATGTTGTGATGTGATGTTTCAACTGTTGAGATGGGTAATTTGAAAAGTTTGTATATGCTCAAGTGCATGAGTCATTTAAATTGCTAAGCAGTCCAAGAGTATGATTAGATACACATATTTTTTGGATTGTGTACCTAGAATTACTACTCATAAATAGGGAATTAATTTGGTTAGAAACCAAAGATCCTCTTGCACCTATATGTACCCTTGTACTCTAATTTGTATACCAATCAAGTGAGTTTAACGTATTGTCTTCTCCTACATTCCTCTTCCTCATAAGGAGATACCGCAGCTACACTTGACTCTGCAAAATGGAGTGTGAGGGGAAAAAAAGGTTCTTAGATTTGAGAGAGATAAGAAAATAAAAGAAAAGAAAAGAAAAAATATAAGAGAGAGAGAGAGAGGACAAACACGAGAGCTCTTGTCTACCAATTTATGGTCTGTTTGTTTATGCTTACAAATTCATTTTCATCTATTTCTGGTATTTGGAAATTAAATTACCACAAAAAGATTAAGTTTTAGTGATTGAGTTTTGGTAACCACACAATGCATTCTGTGATTGTTTAATGATTGATTAGTAATTAATTCAAATATAATTTTTTTAAAAAAATAGTGATCGTTTAGTGATTGATTAGCAACTAATTCTTTCCTCCATCACTAGTTTAGTTACTAATTAGTGATCGAACTCTCACTAATAGTAATGACCACATAAAAGCGGTCACTAATTTAATCCCTAACTAATAATCAAATTATTTTTCTATCACTAATTTATGATTAAATTTCCTTTTATCAATGACAGAATCACTAATTAATGACAGCATGTTTTGATAAATAATCAATCACAAGTACAAGGTTTTATTTTTTACATATTCCTACTATATAAAAGCATAAAATTTATGTAATGCATGTATAAGTAATAAAATATTGTGTTTGTTTATCTGCATATATATAAATATATATAATTAGTTTACGATAATAATGTGTATATTTAAAAATATATAAATATATATTTATAAGCATGTATAGATACACAAAGCAATAAATAAGAATAATATTCTTATTCAAAGAAAGAAACTGGGTATTAATCAATATATATACAAGTCAATAATATATATTAGGGTGAATTACATCCATATTCCTAAGGTTTGATGTAATTATGATCTAGGAAAGAAATCAATCTTGCTATACTTATTGATAAATCTGCAATTCATGATGCTAATGAATTTTTACTAAAATATCTTGTTTCCTTATTTGATTCTAATGGACACGTACCTAAACAAGGATTGATAGCTGTTGGACATGAGCACATAAGTAAGAAAATATGCAACATTGTTTGTGAAGTGTCTTGAGAAATTGTGTGATACTCTCATACATGTTTTGTGCTTAAATGTTGCTAATTCCTGCTCTACGTGTGTTTTTGAGGGACCTTGTGGTGAAAAAGGTAAAGTAGAGCTTGCTTTCGATAAACTTTAGGGAGATGAGAACAAAGCAGTTTATGTTTTGAAGAACCTAATAGTGACGAGGGATGGGAGTCATACATGCTCTCAAAGGACCCCATGAAGAAAACAAATTGGCGCTTAGCTGCTCTAAGGACCTCTAGGTGAAAAACTTAGTAGAGTGGTACAGTCTAAAATCTTCTATAATGTTCTTGGATCAAGTCTAGAAGAAGAGACTAGAGCTTGTTGTACAGAGTGGTAGCAACTCATGTATCAGTTCATAGAGGTTGTACAAATGTACCTAGCAGAAGTCCCTCAAGTCTGTTCACAAAGCAGTTGATTTCAAAATGCTCTAGAATCCGTCTTATCCCATCTAGGATTTTAGTTTAGCTCTTTGCGAAAAGCTGGATTTTCACCCTACTAGGGTGTTTCTAATCCTTTTACTTTTTTTATTGTCAAATTACTATTATTACTTGTAAAAGCATTCTTACATACTAATTAATTTGATAGATTCAAAATCCTAAATGAAAATTTAGGTAGAGGAGTAGGCACGTCAAACCTCTATAAATACCAGTGTTATTTTACTTCTTTTTTACTATTTTATTTATTATTGATCTGACTGGTATTTACAAATTCCAGTTAGTAACAAAAACTGTTTTCCGCAAAGGACTTAAATTATTTTTAAAGGCTAAAAAATGTTTGAGTGATAAACTTCCGTTGTTTTAAATTTCCTTAGGCTTAATTCACCCCCCTCTTAGGTTTATATCACTAACAGTATTTTATGTATAGATAAATATATATATATGTATATATATGTACATTTTTATTGTATGTTTATATATATATTTATATATGCACCTTTATATTCTAGTAAGATAATGATTTAAATATTTATTTTTTATTTAATTATTTTATTTTTAATAATAAATGAATTTAATTAAATTATGAAATTAATTCACACTTAAAATTATTAAAATTATGTTGTATAAGATAATATACTTAAATTTAATAAACTATTTTATATATGTTTACTATTTTATCATTGTTAAATGTGTAACTCAAAATTAACAAAAATATATTATCTAAGTTTAAGAATTTACATTTTAAAAAATTGGAGGTTGTAAAAATATATCAAATAAGCCTCCATAAATTCAAAAAATATTACACATAGTTTAAGGGTATTTTTGTCTTTTGATATTTCTATAAGTTTTTTCATTTTTTAATACTTTTAACAAAAGGGTATTTTGTTTGTTTTACACTTTTCATCACTATTACATTTTAGTTTGAAAGTCTAGGGGCTAAATATAATTTTTAAAATGAAGACAATTTTTTGCTAATTATGCCAAACCTCAGGGGATATAGATGTAATTCACCCTAAATATTATATAAATATATTATGAGTATATTTTGTATATAATATTATATAATAATGTGTATTTATTTTTATACACATGTATTACTATATATATGTCTATACTATTTATTACTATATATATGAGTATGTATATACAATTTTTTATGTGTATAATATATTATGATAGATATGTGTTAAATTTAGAGGTGATAATAATAAATAATAGTTGTTTTATTTTGTTATATTAAAGTAAAAATTACACAAATATTAAATAAATAGTTGTTATTTTGGTTAAATTTTAAAATACAAAATAATAGTAACTTTTTTATAAGAGTATTATGCCTATTATTTTATTTTTATATACGATATAAAAAATATTGTTCAAATAAATGCATAAAAATAGATTGAGTATAGTGGTTAGCGCTTAATTTGTATCGGCAATAGATTTTATGTTCGAATACTAGAAGATGCAAAATTAATAGTTTAATTTTTCTTGTCCACTCAAAATTAGTAACTGCCTAGCAACATAATATTTTTTTCCAAAATTGCGGTCACTAATTAATGAATGACTAGTGATTGATGCAAATCAATGACTAGGTTTTTGCAACCGACTCAAGTGGTCACTAAATCTATTAGTGACCAATTTTTGCTTTTATTTGGTAATGATCATCAACAAGTTTAACACTATTTTCACTGAAATTTCAACTTATTTTTATCTCAAAATACATTCCTTAATGATTTATATATTTTCTCATTATAACATATATATCTTCTTTCTCTATTTTATTATTATTATCTTTTCCCACCTACAATCTATTAAACCCTTCATTAGCTTTCCAATAACCTATTCAAATAAAAATTTATTTTTTTCTCGTTTTCTCTAACTACCATTTTTAAATTGTAAAAATGCTTAAAATAAAAAATGATAGTCTCTTTGCATAAAATCTATACTTAACTCACAAGCTGCATTAGAAGTTGTAGAAAAAGAGTGAGAAACACAATAATGTAAAAATTTAGACTTAAAATGAGAAGGATATTTTGTCATAGTTAAAAAAAAAAAAAAAAAGGACTAACATGAATGTAGTCCCATTCATCAATATTTGGATGATACCATAGTTTAGAAGGTGGTTAAAGCAACCACACCAAAGGAAGCTTGAGAGATTTTACAAATTTTTCTCCAAAGAGTAGACAAAGTGAAGAAGGTGAGGCTTCAATTGCTAAGAGGTGATTTTGAAGTATTGAAGATGAAAGAATTAGAATCTATTTCAAATTGTTGTTAAAGAGTAAAGGTTATTGTGAATCAATTAAAGATGGATGGGAGAAAAAATCAAAGATGCTTGAGCAATTGAGAAAATCCTTCAATTTTTGACACCTAAGTTTGATAATATGGTGTGTACAATTGTGGAGGCAAAAGATCTATACTCAATGACCATTGAGCAACTAGAGGGTTCACTACAATCTCATGAACACCAAATCAATAGAAGGCAAAAAGAGTCATTAGAGCAAATTCATAAAACTAAGGCTTCTTTGAAGGATGATAGAATAGAAGAAGCCAAAGAGCTTATGGACAAGGAAGAGGATAAAATGGTGGTCATGGACAAGGAAGAAGCGATGATAATAATTCTAGCAATGACAAGAAATTAAAAGCCAACAATCATCAAGAGATCGTGGTGGTTGTGGAAGAGGAAGTGGTAGAGGACATGGTTGCTACCAATACACAAATAACGAAAGGTATGAAAAACTCAAATTAAGCACTATAATTGTCAAAATTTTGATTAATACTTCTAGGGATATCATACTATTATCAAAGAAAAAGCTAATCTTGCTGATGACACACACAAAAAAAATAAAAAAAAGGAAAAAGAAGGGTCAACCTTATTGTAAACACTAAAGGAGGGAGACAAGAATGATAGTAGCCCTTAATATTTTGAACAATAGTACAAGCAATCACATGTAGACAAATTTTTGGGTCTTAAGGTAGGTCTTGGGTTTTCATTTTGAATCTAGACCTACCTTGTTATAGTATTATATATAATAATTTTATTTATTATAAGTATATTTATTTGATTTTTAATCACATATAAATATATATATATATATATATATATGAAAAATATACATATATATTGTGTACATGTTCCATATACATAAAAGTAACACTACAAGAAAAACTAGCTTTTGTGATCGCCAAATTGGTCACAAATTCAATAAAAAAGGGGTTACTGATAGTGTTAGTGACTGCATTTGTGGCCACTTACAGTGGTCACAAAAACCCTCGCCACAAATTGAAATTTGTGATCGATGGAGCATGCGGTTACAAATTAGTGACCGCCAACGCGATCACTAATTTTAAAATTCTGTCACAAAATAACTGACAAAAGAGTGAATAAGTAGTCACTAATCAGTGACCGCTTAGTGACCATTTTTATGGGGTCACAATAGTTGGTCACTAAGCGGTCACTAATCAGTGATCGATTCGGCGGTGGTCATAATTTTTTTAATATTTTTTTGCTTTTTAATGTTAAATGGATACTCTTTATTCTCATTTACAACAATGTGTAACTACACAATTCAAAATAATAATTCACATTAAAAAACACAAAATTGTATCCAAAATTCAATAATATTATTTATCTAAATTCATAAACAAAACAAAGATCTTTAAACATAAATAAATTCATTCAATCCAAATATGTCAATTATAAAAACAAAGTAATCCAAAAACTATGTTCATAAAGAACTATAAGGCTAAAATGTAATCCAAAAACTATGTCCAAGAGCTTCAAGATCAGCTTCGCTCAAGCCATGATCCACAAAACTACTTCCAGTACCTAATTATTTCAGTTCATAATAGAGAAAAATTCATGCAATTGCAAATTTTTTACAAAGATCAATTAATTTATGAAATTATGGACAACATGAGCATAGAAGACAATTAAAACATATAGACATATTTGTTTGGAGGAAAGGGGACAAAAGTATAGGCACATCATCACAAAAGCACTCAAAACATATGACATCTATCAATAAATGACAATCACACTATTTATGTTTCCTCCAAAGACTAAAATTCTCTATTTTCAAGAAATAAAATTAATAAACTCTTAGACATAATATATACTAATTAAAAAGTGATTTATATTTTTGTGTTTCTTCCAAAGACTAAAAATTCTCTATTTTCAAGAAATAAAATTAACAAACTCTTAAACATAATATATATACTAATTAAAACGTGATCTATATAAGAGAAAATGAAAGGCAAATAAATATTCAAATTACAAAATACTTGGGAAAAAAGCAATACATTGATTCATACCAATATGCAAAAGAAAGGGTGTTTTCCAATAGCAAGTTCGCCTAAGTATAGATGCATCAAAGTTAGTATAGAATCAAAATAGGGATTCCAAATAGTGTATATTGCTTTATTCAATAAAATCCTTAACTATTAATTAAAAATAAACTCAAAAATATCATTACAAATAAGATATGAACCACATGCTTCTTGCTTTTTGGTCTAAAGACAATATAAACTTTAATTCATGCCTAATTATTCTTTATTGCATTATTCCCTTTAATATATATATATATATATCTATATATATTATTAACTTTTCATTACATATAATTTTAATATGATGAATGCAGAATTTTGTTGTTAACTTGGATATGCATTTGGTTCATTTTGTCTTAAAATATGCATGCTACATATATATATATATATATGCATATATCCAATCAAGAAAAGTCCAAAACTATCTTTTTATGCTAAGTTTGAACTTGAGATGAGCTTTACACATCGAGATGCTATTATTTAGTCAAATAATCTAGTATATAATCCCAAGGCCAAATTTTATCATAACCTAGACCAAGCCTTGCCACCATCATCTTTGCGTCATACAAGTTACTTGAGAAAGTCTCATCTTCTGGTATCATACTTTTCATTGTCGATATGATGCAATCAACACATGATTGTGGTAAGTTAAAATCATGTTTAATATTAACATTCAGAAATTATTGAGAGTTTAGTATAATTAATAAACATAATTATAACTATAATTACATATAATTCATAAACACAATTCATAAACATAATTTATAAAATTATAACTATAATTTTTAGTGAACATATCGACTGCATAATTCATAAACACATTTCATATAATTCATGTGTAACTTATTGTAAATGTATAAGGAAACATAATAAATAAAATATTGACAACATAATTCTTGAACACAATCCATATGAGTATAGCTTAACACTAAAAAAATTCAAGGGAATGATTAGATAATTGGTTTATAGAAATCCTTCTTGGATGAAACCACAGCGAAAATTACCATTGCCAAAAAGTGACAAGGTAACATTTCCATTTATTCATGAAAATAGCCGTCCCTTTTGAAGCTAGAATGGATTTTCTTTGATATCTAATATAATGCATGCAAGGTTCCTTGACCAACCATAGGTTTGCCTGAAAATCCTTAACCTTAACAAAGACGTTCACAAGACGTTCTATTTTTCCATATAAAAAGATTCGTTCAAGAAGAACTCCAGAAGATGTTGATTGTAAATGAGAAGATTGGTTACGTAGAAAGATGAAAATGGATTCATATTCATATACATGAGAATTATATAAGAATAAGAATAATCTTTGATTTCTTTTTGAAAAAGTGGAATTGGCTTTCTTTGGAGTAATAAGACTATTCCAATTACAATACTTGTTGAGAAAGAATCGTAACAAATGCAAAGAAGAGGAATCTTTTACCCAATAGTAAAAAGTTTGAACTAAGATTTCCACATGAACAGGTTAGGGTATTAGTATATATAATATAAAATTTAAAGGTGAAACATTGTCCTCTAAAAAGGGAAATATTGAATGAATTGATCGTAAATTCTGAGATTTTACTATCTTTTTCCCTTCTAGACAAGATATTGATCATAGAGAAAAAATATTTCCACAATCAAAGCAAACTCCTCTGATATGATTGGAAAATACAAATTCTTGTTCACACCCCAAATGGATTTTGGTTAGAATCATTAGGAGAAATAAGAAAATGATCCCGTTGATACATTCCAATAATTAACCATTTCACAATCCGTAAACTAGATTTATTGTCATAACCCGGATTTTCTGACAAAATCGATCTATTGAAACCACAACCATGAGCAAATGCATAAATATACTCCTGAAAGATATGTGGATATAGGAAGTTGTGTTGTTGAGATCTCTCTGGCTGTAAATATCTTTGGATTTTCTCCATTTGAAATTCGATTTGAATCAAAGATAGAAGATTTTGGGGGTTATCAAATGATACATAGTGTAATACAGTCAAAACAAGGTATTCTAGTAAGAATAAATACCTCAGAGACAGGTAAACTTATCAACATATTCTCTACCCTCTCTCTTTTTCATTCATTTCATTTAATTCGTCTATGTTATAGGATAACAAGATGGTTAGAAATCTTTTATTTTGTAAACCTAATCGCTCTTTTGATTTTGAAAAAAACTTTCTTTATCAATATACTGCTTCTTTTACACACACATCTCCATTTCAGAATAGAGAATGCCAATGGTTAGGATTCATTCAAAAAATATAGAATCCACTCATGGGGGGAAAAGTCCTTCCCGTATCAGGCACTAATCTATTTTTAAAGTCTAATTAGAGTGGGAAATTATTCAAATTAAGAACGGAAGTTGGTTGCTTTTTCTTTCTGATAATTAATTGACGCCATAGGGCCCCTATCCATTTATTCATTCGACCCAACTTTATTTTGTTCTGTTCCAAGAATTTGAACAAGGTTTTGTACCGATCCGATAAGAATTAGAATTACAATTCATAATAAACATATTGATTACATAATTTATAAACACAATTCATATAATTCATGTGTAACTTATTGCAAATGTATAACGAAACATAATAAACAAAATATTGATTACATAATTCATAAACGCAATTCATATAATTCATGTGTACGTTATTGCAAATGTATAAGGAAACATAATAAACAAAATATTGATTACATAATTGATAAACACAATTTAAATAATTATAACTTAATACTAAAATAAATTACATCTTTATGATGTCCCAAAATGCAAAATTTCAAACTTGCAAAATTAAAAAAAAAAACTTTAATTATACAAAAATAAATAAATTAAAAAAAAACACCTAGCAGCAGCAGTGACCTAGTCATTACTAGGTAAGACCAGTTGCTAGGTTTTGAGAAACCCAATAGTGCCTGGGTTTGAGAGGGCTAACAACTGGCCCCCTCCCCACTGAAAAACATGGGGGGCAAGAGCCAATAGATCTGTTGGCTCTTGCTCGCCGAGAGGCCAGCTACTACTAGCTCAAGTCATCTCTCTAGCACCTTTGTCGGCTGAAAATTTGGGAAAAAAAATAAAAGACAGAAGGAAAAAGGAAGAAGAAGGGAGGAAGAGAGTTACCAAAACCTAGTTGGTAAAAAGTGAGGAAAAAAATAGAAATTGAAATGTAAATAGGGGATAGGGTTTAGTCACTTGGTCATTTGTGGTTTATGGATCTTTTATTGTTTTACATTTTATTTTGATAATTTTTATTACATTAGAGTAATTAATTTTCTTGATTTTTAAATTTAAAATTTAATTTTTCACTATTTAGTATAGTTAAATATTTAAAAATTATTTGGGCGAGTTTATAATCTTCTCAAAAATATTTTATAAGATGTTTAGTAGTTTATAAGATGTTAAAAAGTATTTCATAATCTTTTTTAAGAAAAGAGCTTATAAAGATTTCAAGATAAGATATTGGAAACTTATAAAGCCTTTTTAAAAAGGTAAGAAATTTTTAATTTATTTTTAAGATTTTAATAAGCTCGCTGAGTTTTAATTATATTAATTATTAAATTATTATTATTAATACCTTATAAACTCCAAGATTTTATTATCTAAACACTTTAGTAATCCAAGCAAGCAAACAAAGTATTGATATATTTTCTAAATAATGCATCATACACTTATCAATCACATCTAATCTTATCATACAAAGCAAACAAACCCTATATGTATGTATTATTTATAGTTTGATGCTATGTATGTATATGTATAAATATGTAAAGATTGTAAAGAAATAATGTGTAATTAATTTAATTCATAATTTATTTTGATATTTTAATTTTTTTTTAAATTATAAATAACAAATGATGTATTACTTTAAAGAAAGCATTCATCAATTAAAATTATACACCATTTCTTTACAATTAAAGAAAGCATTCGTCAATTAAAAAAAGCATTTGCCAATTTTAATTAAAATGAACTTTTAACTATTTATTATTCCATATTTATGTGTATATAAAACTTAATTAATTATTTAATAAAAATATTTGTATATGAATATTTAGTAATAAACAAAATAATTAATTAAGTTAATTTATTATTATATTTAATTTTATATGTAATCAATTATTAAATGAAATAGATTATTAACTAATATATCACATTAAATAGATTACTAAATTAAATATATTATTAGAATATTTAATTATATATGTAATTTTTTATCTGTATAAAATATAACTTATATAAATATAATAATTAATTTTGATAATTAAATAAATTGATTTTTATTAATATAAATAAGTTATCTGAATAAGTTGAAGCATTAAAGAATTAATGCATTATTTGCTAGATGAATTATTTAGCAATAAATAAAGTAATTATTTAAAAATAATTTATTAAATTAATAGATTATTATGTTAATATTAGATGATAATTAAATTTTTATAATTTTAAGAAATGGCATGGTTATTAATTAATAGGTATTACTATCTTCATATTATAACTTCATATTATATGTTACTGAAGCATGTGACATTATTTATTAAATTAAAAATATATTATTTAGTTATACCTAAAATTTATTTGACTATACAAACAATATCTTATTTAAATGTATTATTTAAATATATATGTAATCTTTATCTATTTAAATTATAATTTATAAAAGTATATTATGATTAGACAAATTAATTTTATTAATTACAAAAATATAGTAATTTATTTTGTTAATTAGATAAATTAATTTTATTAATATAATATGTTATCTAATTAACTTAAAGTATTATATAATTATTTAATGACCACTTTTGTGACCCAAGAAAAATCGGTCACTAATTTAGTGATCACTTTTGTGACACAAGAAAAATCAGTGACTGCTTTGTGACCTAAGAAAAAATTGGTTACTAATTTAGTGACTATTTTTGGGATTCAAGAGAAATTGGTCACTAATTTAGTGACTGCTTTTGTGATCCCAAAAAAATCAATGATCACTTTTGTGATCCAAGAAAAATTGATCACTAATTTAGTGATCACGTTTGTGACAAAAAAAAAATGGTTGCTAATTTAATGACAAATTAGTGACCTCCATGTTTGGGATCACTAATTTTGTAACAAATCGGTTACTAATCCATTAGTATTTTTTAAAAAATGTTTCAAATAGAATTGATCACAAATCGATTACAAATTGGTGACTGCTGAGAGTGGTCACCAAAACCAATCTTTTTGGTAGTGTAATATCGTAACAAATAGTTTACATATTGAATATGTATGTATAGGTAACAATAATATTTGTGATTTATAATATTTTTTCAAAACTAAAAATGCATATATAAATATTTAAATGATTAATTTTCTAAGTTAATGATATTATCTTCTCATATTTAGAAAGTTATGGCAATATATTATCTTTATTTAAGCAAATTAATTTTTTAAAATATACAAAACGATTATAATGATCTAACTCAACAAGATTCGCGTTTGGGGCAAACGGGATTCAAATTTTGATAGACCCACCCTATTATACCATCCCTATAAGTCCAATTAATTAAGATGTTGTGTTTAATAATGTGAACTTAATTCGATCCACGACTTTCACATTTCCTTCTATCGAAAGTTTCTAATCTACATCGCTAAACTTGTATCTAATTTATTGTTTTGTATCATTTTTTTTTATGTTCCAAGATATACTTTTTCACCTATTAAAATAATTTTTTGAATAATAATTTCACTTTAAATTATGATGCAGCAGCACAACTTTCGACCATAACTTTTGAGTCGAATAGTATAAAAATGTATGAAATTTTAATCTTTTCAACTCCCATTTAATTTTATATCTGATCAAGTGAGAGTTACTAAAACAGAACAGATAATGTAATACCATATCATTGAAGTAAATCTCCAAGGTCAAAAATGGATCTCATTGTTGAAAAGATTCATAAAATAAAATATAAAGAATATGGTAGTTGTTGACGTGAAATGGTAGAATGATATATTGAAAAATCATAGGCAAAGGGCCTGTAAAATTACATTAGTTCCTTCTATCTCATTTTGGTTAATGGATAGAGCTTTCCTAGCAACAAAATGAATGCAGACATTAGCACTACACTTAACATGAACAAAAGAAACTAAAGGAACCTGATCAAGACATTTCTTAGCATCCATGAGCACAGGTCCAACTGCAGAGAAATTCTCCTTCTCTAAACAAAGCGAACTAATAACTGGAAGGCAATCTCCTTCAATCAAAATATTGTCCCAACCGAAAACTGATCCCAACTTACAAGCCTCTCTAGCTGCCAACGCTTCCGTTGATTCTGGTAAAAGAGGTTGGCTAATAAGCCTTGAAGTCCAAGCTAGACACTGACCGTTGCGTTTTCTGGCAACCACACCAAGACCAACTGAATAAGCATTCTCGAATACTGCTGCGTCAAAATTAATTGTCACCTGACCTTCCCTTGGGGCCTTCCAAAAAGGCCTGCTGTCCTGTTGACCTACAGCCAAACATGGGAAATTAGCCCTAGTAAAAGCAGCATGAAATCCCCGAGCAAAACTAATAACATTAGGAGGTGTCCACGACCCTTCTTCAAACTGTGCCTTGTTTCTTCGATACCACAAACACCAGGAGTAGACCAAGAAAAAACCAAGCAATTCATACTCCAATAAATTATGAACTTGCCGAAACCATTCAAATATAGAGACTTGAGAATGTGATAAGCAAGAAAACGGAATATTTGATGAAGCCCAAACTTGTCTTGCAAAGTGACAGTGCCACAAAAAATGCATGGAATCCTCTTCCATGGATTAGAGGATATATGTTTGCAAACCAAAGGCAGATTGGTAGGAAGAAAGTATCTAGCAGTGCGCCAAGCAAAATGCTTCACTTTTGGTGGTATCTTACAATTCCAAATAAAACTATAATCCACGTCGGAAGCAATACTAGAAGTGCCACTTTGATCGTCAATCATATGGTGTCTCGAAGATAAAGCCAAATAATAAGCAGAACGAACCAAAAACATACAATTTTTGGTGTAATGCCAAATGAGCCTGTACTCATTGTGGACATTTCCAAGAGGGATCGACATGATGATATCACTTTCAGGAGGCATGAAGATAGAATCAATTAAAGCTTTGTTCCACACTATTAAGCTCGAATCAATGAGATCAGCTACTGTAGCATTAATTGGGAGAATTTTTGGAAGAGAAGATACTCAGAGCGATGGTTCTCTAGGTAACCACTGATCCATCCAAATTCTAGTTGTTAGTCCATTTCCAATCTGCCATCGCACACCTTCTCTAAGAAGAGAAAGAGCCTCCCAGATGCATCTCCAAGAAAAAGATGGACCAGAACCAAGCTGAGCATAAATAACCTCCGTATTAGGAAAGTATTTTGCTCTGAACAACTTGGAAAATAACAAATGAGGTTTCGTAAGCAGCCGCTAGCCCCATTTCACAAGTAAAGTTTTATTAACCATACGAATGTCGTGAAAACCTATACCTCTAAGCTATTTATTTCGACCAAGATTGCACCACTTCACCCAATGTATTTCTTCCAGTCCTTTGTTTCCCTACCAAAAAGACGCCATCATGGAATCAATATCTATAACAAGCTTCTCCGGTAACTTAAAAGCAACTCATAATGTACATGGGAATAGCCTGTGCAACAGCTTTAAGTAATATTTCTTTTCCAGCCTGAGAGAGATTCTTTTCTGACCACCTACCAACACTGCTCCACAACCTGTCACGAATATAATTGCAAATCTCTGATGGTAGGCCTAAATATTTATCGAGCTTATCAACTACTCTGCAATGCAGAATGGACTGAATGGCAGTCTGATCAACTAAGGGGGTATTCTTACTGAAAACTAGGGAAGATTTATCCACATCAAACTGTTGCCCATAAGTTGTTTCATAGTACTGCAAAATCTAACCAATGAAAAGTGCCGCATTACTAGTGGCTTTACAATATAGAATGGATCATCAAAAAACAATGGGTGGGAAACTTTGGGTGCATTTCTGCAGACAGCAATTCCTTCAATTATCCTAGATTCCTCATGCTTTCGGATTAAAGATGCAAGAGCTTTGGTATATAGAAGGAATAAGTAAGGAGATAAAGGATCGCCTTGATGTAATCCCCTTGCCAGAAGAAAAAAATCAAATTGATGACCATTAAGCAAAACAGAATAGGATACAGTTTCCACACAAGTCATAATAAGCTGCACGAACCTTTCTGCAAACCCCAGCTTGCTTAGCATTCTACAAAGGAAAAGCCATTTCACTTTGTCGTACGCTTTACACATATCTAATTTAAGAACTATGTATCCAAATTTGCCGTGATGTTTCTTTTTTTATCAGTGGTTGAGTTCAAAAGATACCAACACATTATCGGTGATTAAACGGGCCGGGACAAATGCTGATTGTGTCTCTGCAACAATAACATCCATAAATGGCCACAGTCGATTTGCTATTGCTTTGGATGCAAGCTTGTAGATGACATTTCCCAAACTCATAGACTGAAATTGATTTACTGATTTTGGCCTGGCAGTTTTTGGGATAAGAATGATATGAGTGTAGTTAAGCTTCGCATAAAACACACCATCGTTTAAAAATCGAAGGACAGAAACTATGACATCACAACCCACGATTGGCCAAAATTTCTGGTAAAATATTACTGGGATCTCATCTGGACCTGGAGATTTCAACGGGCCCATACGAGACAATGCCAATTACACCTTATCACTAGTAAAAGGTTCTAGAAGCCTAGAATTCACCTAATCAGTAACTTTCTTTCCCACACAACTTAAAACCACATTAATATCCTTTTCTGATGGGTGAGTAGACTGGGACAACTGTTGAAAATATTTGAGGAATAAATTTTCCGTTTCCTGCCTTGATGCTCCCCAGTCACCGGTTTCATTTTTTAGTCCTATGATACGGGCATTTTTATACCTGTTTGTAGCCTTTGTATGGAAACATTGGTATTTCGATCTCTGTCTTTCGTCCAATGAGTTTTTGCCCATTGTTGCCACATAATTGATTCTTTATACAGTAACTCCTCAAGCTCCCTTCTGAGCTAATTTAAGTTTAGATTAATTATTTATGACCACACACAACATTGGTGCCTGACCATATCTTAGAAATTCTGAGAGCAACCGGACCATTCTTATTCTAAAACGGATTTTGTACGCACCCCTCTTCTAAGGTCTTATCAAGTAAACAATTCATATTTGAGACAATTAAACCAAAGTGTTGATTATTTATATAATTATTTTGTTACAAAATTTAGGAAGTGTAACAAACTTTTATGCAGAATGGTTTATTAGATCATTGATATCACCCCCTCACATTTATGTGGGTGAAGTTTGTGATTTGAATTTTAATGAATTTTTATTTTGAATGCATATGTAAAATAATAACAACAAAAACTGTAACATGGGAACTTGAGCCCTCCGGCCAAACCAACAAACTGGACTAGTTCCTATTTTGATTATATTTATCTATTTTCTAGTTATTCACCAAAGTCCATCCTCTTCAGGAAGAATAGAAATAAAATAAATTTTAAAATAACAATAGTTGTTAATAAACATTTGTACGTATGATAAATTAATATGAAATAATGATAAACAATCAATCATTTTAATAGAATTTTATGATCGCTTGGACTTTAACTTGCTCTAGCTACTGCTGCTTTATGTAATACAAAAACTCATATTTCTGAATAGCAATAAAATAATAAAATTAAAACTTCAAATAGGAAAAGAATATCAAATGGCCTGGTCATATCATTCTAATTAAATTTTAACCTCATAATCTCATTTTATATTTGATGATATTTTTATTTAAGATGAAATAATTAAAAATATATATGGAAGATTAAATTAAATCTTTTTCTTCTTTCAAATTTTCATTACTCCACAACTATATTGATAGAAATCTCAGTGTATAGTTAATAAAAAATATAACAAATTATAGGATTACCAATGCGTCAAGAGATTATAGCTCTCAAAAGTTAATAAGAAAATTGTCTCAAGAGTACAGCGATCGACGTTAACATTGTCCCTTTATTCATGCATGAGTACATGGTCATATATATTCGACAAAAGAAGACCTACAAAGACTTAATACTTGGTCGTATTGACTTAACAAGCCACCAGTTCACATGAAGGATACCAAACCGGTGGCAAGTATACTACAATGTCAGTGTTAATTAATCCAATTCTATGTCTCTCTGATTCAAAGTTTCGTGACTCCATATTAGGTCTCCTGCTCCTCTTGCCTATAGAGGTTTTTGCCTTCATCTTCCATTCTCCTGTTGATTGGCATGGATAATGATCTCAGAAAAAATTGCAAACTCGCAGGTCCTTACCGAAGAGGAAAATGCGACTCTTATTGTTACTGATGATGACTGGAGTAAGGTTTCTTTTGATTCAAATTTTGGTTCTCGTGGGACGAGTGGTGTCCTTGAAACCATTTAATTTTCATGCATTTCAGACGGTATTAACTCGAATAATGTACCCTCGCCAAGGTATGGAGGTTAAGCAAATTAACCATGTTTTTACTGAGTCACGTACGAGATAAGGAGAAAATCATGCAGGGTTGTCCTTTGCCATTTGATGACAATCTTCTTGTTATTAGTGCTATTGGCCGTACACAGGATCCAGTGTCCATGGATTTAAACTACTGTGATTTCTGAGTTCATGTTCGGGGATTACTTTTCTCTAAACACACCAGAGAAGTGGCTACGGTTATTGGTAATCGGTTAAGGACATTCAGAGATGTTGATCTCAATTTTCAGACACTTAAGGGCTGTGATGTTCTCTGTTTGAAGGCTGCTCTTAAAATATCAAAGCCCTTAGACTCTTGAGTATTAGAGGCAACACTGGTGGTAAATTTGTGTGCACTTTCTATTAGGAAATAGGGTTTCCTTCACTTGTAAATTGCTGTAACTGCAAATCTGTTAGTTTGTTACTTTATTGTTAGTTTGTTAGGATTTTTTCCGCCTTTATTATCCCGCAACTGTTGTATATAAATACATGATGTACATACACAGTTGAATACAAGTTTTTCAGATTTCTTTCACACGCTCAAGTGCTCTCTCAGTGTTCATGGTTCATTCTGCATGATGGCCTGCACTCCAACATGGTATCAGTAGTTGCTTTCTTCGCTTTCATCTGCGTCTGATCTCTTCTCCTGCTCTTGCTTCTTCTCCTTCCTCATCGAACAGCAAGTCTCATCCAACTTTCCCAGTCTGAATGACCGATCCACCATTGACGATGTTTCAAACCCCTTCTTCCTTCATCACTCAGACAATCTCGGTCTGATTTTGGTCTCTCAGCCGCTCACCAGAGACAATTACTCCTCCTGGAGCTGCGCCATGGTGATTGCCTTGACGGTGAAAAACAAAATAGGTTTTGTTGACGGATCCATTCCCAAACCAGCTCCAGATGATGTTGTTCTCCTGAATTCTTGGATCCGAAATAACAACATTGTTATCTCATGGCTGCTCAATTCCGCCTCCTAAGAAATTTCTGCCAGCACCGTATTTTCCAAATCAGCGCAGGATATTTGGACCGATCTTCAGGAGCGTTTTCAGCAATCCAATGGTCCTAGGATATTCCAGCTTCACCATGACTTGATAAGCCTCACTCAAGGCACAGAATCTCTCGGTGTTTACTTCACTAAACTAAAGGCATTATGGGAGGAATTGAACACCTACAGACCTACCTGCTCTTGTGGCCATTGCACCCGCAGTGGAGCTAGAGAAGTTCATGACTATTATCAGAGGGAATACGTTATGACCTTCCTCAGGGGACTTCATGATTCCTTTTCTTAAATCTGAGCTCAGATCTTGCTTCTGGAGCCTCTCCCTTCTATGAGTAAAGTTTTTTCATTGGTCTCATAAGAGAAACGACAGAGATCCATAAATCTCCCCACTTCCGGTGATCTTACTAACACTACTGCCTTTTTCGTCAAAACTGATCCTCCTAGACATCTGCCAAAGCATGCTAACAGAAACTCCAGCCATCCTCCTTCTGGTTACAGATCTGGCAGAAAGGAGCGACCGTTCTGCACTCATTGCAACACTTACGGCCACACCGTGGAAACCTGCTACAAAATCCACGGATACCCCCCAGCTTCAAATTTACATGATCTCAACAAATGTCTTCATCATCCTCGTCTGTCACTAGATCTCCTCCTCCGCAACAACCTCAATCTGGATCCATCAACAAGTTTCTGAGCAATCTCTGACCGATGGTGTTGGTAGTTTTCTTCACACCCCATCTCCGAGTCTATACAACCTGTTCCTTAGTCTATTCTCCAGTCATGTCAACACATCTGCTAAACCAGTTGAAACTGATACTCTTACCTCCTCATACTCTACAGGTATATATGTCTCTCCTTTGGCCACTCGTTTACTTCACCTACTCGCTGGATACTTGACTCAGCAGCTTCGAGTCATATTTGTTCACATGCTGGCATGTTCATCACCCTCGCACCCACTCACAACTACACTATATCATTGCCTAATGGAACTTGCATTCCTGTGCACTACACTGGTTCCATACAACTGACCCCTCTATTTGTCTCCAAAATGTTCTTTATGTGCCTCAATTTCGTGTACACCTAATATCTATTAGCTGTCTTCTCAAAGATTCTAATCTCATGGTTTGTTTCTTTCCTACATGTACCATCCAGGAACCCAGACTCCGAAAGTGATTGGCAAGGGTAAACGGATGGAAGATCTCTATATCTTAGATATACCCTCTTTTGAGAAAGTTGTAAGCAAAAAAAATAATAATACTACTGCTCTTGTAAACCACACACGCCACAACCCCTGATGCTGCAAAAATGCTGTGAGTATAGGAGAGTGAGGGTTGGATATTGTTCTGAGTTTGAAATCTACAACTACAACATATGTTAGACTAACCGAAATGCCCCAGGCTAAGGCACTTCGACGCTCAAGTTAGTTCTGGTAGTGAGGGTAATTGAGTAGAGTATAGAGGATATCAAGTGTATAGTGTAAAATGGCATTACCTTGAGTGTGGTTGGACCTGCAGTATTTATAGCTTTATGTGTGCGTGATTTTACCCAAGTACCCTTATCAGGTGTACTAGCTTTTTTCCATACCAGGGAGTTGAAAGTTATTCCATGTCCAGATTCTGGTACTGTGCTAGGTGGCTAAATCTCCTGTTTTTCCAGATAACAGTGCCAGCAGGGGCACTTGTTTGCCAAAGTTGTTGGTAGGGTTGTCAGAGTTGTTGGCAGCAGTTGCACCAACTGCCATGTGTCATCGGAGTAGGCTAAACCCGTCAGATCAACATGCTCGGCAGGGATTCGAGTGAATGTCGGAGATCGATCAATGTTGACCAGACTTAAATGCTCGAATTCTTGGAGTAGTCTTCAGGTCAATATGGGTCGACAGTAGATACTCCCAAGTGAGGTCGATATCAGTTGATCAAACAGATACCATCTTTGGGCCTTGTAGGCCGTCTCGTTAGATGTTGGGCCTGTTGGGCCTATTGGGCTATTCCATATCATGAGTCCCCCAACTCCCGATCCTAATCGAGCCTGTCGATGAGAAGTGGCAGGGAGTTTATATTCAACCGTAGCCTTTAATATGCTCGACCAGGATTTTTGAAATTCCAACCCAGGTTTTCAAAATACCGACCAGGGTTTTAGGTAGTTTCTTTGCATTTAATACGATTATCAGTGCGTAGGATACGAAGTGTCTGGAATACGAAGCATACGGGGGCAAGCTGTCATGATAGTAGTTACATGATTTCCCGCTCACGATTGCTTATAAATAGGGGGATAAGTCCCTTCATTCACACTTTTGCAACTTGAATATCAGATAGTCTTCGTTGTTGAAGAGTTTCTTGCTCCGCACTTTTCGCTTGAGAAACTAACACTGTAAGTGTCCCTGCTATACCTGTATTTTTTCCGCCTTTACATAGTAGAACCATGTCTGTTAGTGCTGATTCTGGTAGCAATAGGTCTGAGAACATGGTTTGTAGGGGAACACTGAGAGTGAGAGCACTACTCAATCTAGTTCACCTTCAAGTGACAATATTAGTTCCCATAGTAGTAGCAGTTCCAGAGAGGTTAGGGTAGTGTCGGTGGGGGAGGCTAGGCCCTTTGAGATGCCTGTTAGCCAGGGTCGGTTGTTTACCCTGGATCATTATACAGAAATAGCGTCGAAGATAATCGCTGTCGATTTAGTGAGGATTAGGGCAATTTATCACATTCCTAACAAATTTGAGATGGTAGCGCCGGGGGCCCAGGGTCGAATGCATCGACCTCCCCGAGGGTTTATAATTGTATTTGAGGAGGAGTTAAAATGCGGTTTGAGGTTCCCGCTTGCCGAGCCCATAGTCAACCTCCTCGTAGGATTAAGGGTTTGTATCATTCAACTCCTCCCCCACTGCTTTGCCACCCTATACAGTTTTGCCGTTCTGATGCATCTCTTTAACCAACCTGCCACTTTTGCCAATTTTTTCAATTTATTCCACCTCCTAATATCTCGCAAGTTGGGCAGTAGCGAGGAGTCTGATTTTTATTACCTTACTGCTTGACCTCGATGAAAGTTTTTGATATCCCCCGTGTCTTCTTATGGTCAAGAGTGGAAGAAATACTATTTCTATGTTCGGGGGCTGAGGGTGCTCGCCGTTCTGGGGGTTTGGCGGAGGAGGCCAGTAGAGATGCCAGGTAACCAAACACTTAGTTGGCCCAACACCTTTATCTGGGATCTGGTCGGGTTTGGGTAAATGGAGGCCTCTGTACTGATCGAGGAGAGCTATTTGGTGCTGGCTAGTTTGTCACCGGCACTACTCGACCTG